>PVHP010001506.1:0-105932 GCA_004024765.1 Zapus hudsonius | reverse complement strand
CCTCCCTTCCTTCCTTCCTCCCTCCCTTCCTTCTCTCTCTAGTGCTGTTGCTGGGGATTGAGCCCAGGGCCCTCAGACATGCTAGCCAACTGCTCTAGCACTGATCTACCCCTTAGCCCTATTTGCATTTTTTCTACATAAAATCCTATCGTGTTACATGACATGGTTCTACTTTCACATCTCATCATACCCTTTCTGTGTCTCAGCTGGAATCTGAAAGTGAATTGGTGACCCTAGTTTTTCTAGTCCAAAGAACTGTTCTTTCTAATTATTTTCCTTCTGCAATTAACACTATGCCCTAATAGTGCTTATTCATGACTTCAAATTTGATGTATTTGAAAGATTTTTTTTCAAAATATCAATTCCAGCTGCCATCTCAGAAAAATTAAGCCAAGGAAAAATCCTGAAGTAGAGTCCCCCAATTAATATTGCTTAGAAGTCATTCTGGGTGATGCTAGTTTGCTTAAAGCTTTGAACAGCACCTTATAAGAACCCTGACACCTAAGTCCCACTTGACAGAAGCTTTGGTTGTGTGGATTCTGTCTGTGGTCCAGACTGTACAATCTCAAAAAGTTCCCTGGGTGATTCTACTCAGCAGTCAAGATCAGAACATCGAGTGTGAGTGATGGCTAGTTACAACTTTCACTACACTTGGAAGAAAAAGAAGTTATTGATTTGCAGAGGGTAGGTGGCTGATGTAAAAATAACAGACATCCTTTACCTCTCAAGTCCTGTAGTTGGTCCTGTGGTTTAAGTTTACAAATGACATCTTAAAGACAAAACAATACGTTCCAGATCAGTCTGGGTGACATTGTAAAATTGTCCCCCCAAATTAAAAAAAAATAAGAAGAAATAGACAAGTTTGAAACATATAATAAGGGCCAGGCACTTTTTGCGCTCTCTCTCTCTCTCTCTCTCTCTCTCTCTCTCTCTCTCTCTCTCTCGCTCTCTCTCGCTCTCTCTCGCTCTCTCTCGCTCTCTCTCGCTCTCTCTCGCTCTCTCTCTCGCTCTCTCTCTCGCTCTCTCTCTCACTCTCTCCCTCCCTTCTTTCCTTCCTTCATTCCTTTCTTTCTCTGTCTTTCTTCTTCCATCCTGGCTTTCTCTCTTCTTTTTTATGTTCATGTGTAGAGTAGGTATAATGTGGTATGTGTATGCGTAATATATGCCTGTGTATGTGCAGATGTGACACCCCAAGAACACATGGAGAATGGGGGAGAACACCAGGTGCCTGGTCTATTGCTCACCTGCTTGTTTTTCTTGAGACGAGTCTCTAGTGATTCTGGAGTTGGTTGTTTTCAGGAGCCCCAGCGATTCTCCATTCTCTGTTCCTCCCAGAACTGATTAGTGGCCATGCCCAGCTATTTACATGTGTTCTGAGGACTCAAACTCAGAAGTCTGTCTCCATTCTTAAATAGGAAGTTCCCTTAATCACTGTGGTGGTTTGAATATTCCCCAATTGACCCAGGAGTTTTATTAAAAGCTTGTCTCCAGCTGCCTGGCTGAAGGAGGTGTCACTGGGGTGGATCTGATTTCCAGCCTAAAGGTATGCAGAGCACTTGAGCTCTGCTTGGAGTCATTGTGGCACTGGCTGGCTGGTGGTGGTTTCTCTCTATGTGGATCTGTGAAAGGTGGCCAGCCTCTTTTACTATAATGGAACTTCCCTTGGTTTTGTAAGCTTCAAATAAATCCAATTCTTCCCATAAACTGTGTCTATTTGGAAGTTCATCCCAGCAAAGTGAAGCTGATTATGACAACCACTGATTCACCAGCTCAGATCAGATCCTTTTTAAAAAGTATTTATATGTCCACTCGTTTATTCCCCACAATGATACTACTCTGCTCATCAATTTATACACATGAGGGCTAAGAACAAACACATATACTTTCTTGCTTGAGTAAAAAGTCAAGATTCAAACTCAATCTCATGCCAGGAGGCCAAGTTCTCAATCAGAACACTAGACTGCTTTTCCCTTAAGTGGAATGGAATAGTTCCAGTGCTACTTTTATATGTTGCTAAAAGCATTTTAATTGAAATGTACTCATATCAAATTAAAATGGGAATAAAGCTGCACTTATTCCCACCTGTCTGTGCATGGCTTAGTGTCAAGGTAATACAACCACAAAGCAGAACTCCTTATATAATTAGAAGCAACTTAACTGCTGAAGATGATAATGTAATCAAATCCACAAGTGATCTTTATAAATCCAAGGCTGTGTTTTCCAAATGTTCCTTTAAAGATAGTAAAAGGAACTGCATTCATTACTTTTCTGGGCATAGTGACAACATGCATGACAGAAACAACTTAAAATTCTTTTTATTTATTTGCAAGGAGAGAGAGAGAGAGAGAGAGAGAGAGAGAGAGAGAGAGAGAGAGAGAGAGAGAGAGAGAGAGAGAATGGGTGCACCATGCCCTCCTGTCACCGCAAACAAACTCCAGATGCATTGGCCACTTTGGGCATCTGGCTTTACTTGGGTCCTGGGGAATCAATCTTTGGTCATTAGATTTTGCAGACAAGTGCCTTAATGCTGAGACATCTCTCCAGCCCTAGAAACACTTTTTTTTTTTAAATTTAACTCACAGTTTCAGAGCACTCAGTCCTTGCTCCTTTGGCTTCTGGCTACACTTTCAAGCAGAACCCTGGCAGTAGCAATGTGCCATAAAAAGATTTTTCATTTCATGGTGATCAGAAAGCAGGAAAAGGATGAACACCAGAAGAAGCTTCGGCAAGTTATTGCCCCAACGACATATCCTGTGTCCCCTTCCTCCAATTAAGACCCTCCTACCTTTCTCTACCTTCCAATAAAGCCATCATATGATGAGGCCATCAAGGGATTACAGATTATGTAGGAGCCCTCAGGATCTAATCATCTGGAAAAATCCTCACAGACACACCCAGAGGTGCACTTCACTAATCCCTTGGTATTCCTTAATCCAATGAAGCTGGAATTAAAACTAACCATCACAGAGTTCATAATATATTATACTCTGAAATCTCTAGCAGAAATTGCATATATTCCTAGCTCATTTTGAACTAGCACAATCACATTGTCAAACAGTGGGTTAGCTGGAATTATGTCAATGCAGAACAAAGAAAAAGAAATCCTCAAAAAAAAAAAAAAAAACAACTGATAGCACAGGTCATTTAGAACCTTGGTGGAGACAGAACTGCAAGGTTACATTCAGAAATATTGTGAAGAAAAGAGGAGCCTCTTTCCAGGACATACCAGCACAAGATTTGGGGGCAACAGGTATATGTTTGACCCAGGACATGAATTCCCTTTCAATGGCTAACAGTGGACTCAATGGAAGAGGAATTCTCTCCAGGGAGATGTTGGCATGTTCATTAAGATAGTCCAGTAATGGGAAAGACTGTGATTATACTCAGATGATCTTTTTTTGGTTTTTCGAGGTAGGGTCTCGCTCTAGTCCAGACTGACCTGGAATTCACTATGTAGTCTCAGGGTGGCCTTGAACTCATGGTGATCCTCTTACCTCTGCCTCCCAAGTGCTGGGATTAAAGGCGTGCGCCACCATGCCCAGGCTCTTCAGATGATCTTTAAAAGCCTAAAATATTGAGGTTAATCTGACCTCTTGCCTTACTGTGTATCCTGTAATGTTTTCTTTCCTTTGACCAGAATCATCTGGAGGCTTTAATAGAAAGAAATTACATGATCAAAACAGTAAAATTTTCCCATGACGTGTTACTTTGGTTAATTCTAAGTATGTTGCTACAGAGTTTTGATTTCAGGAACTAGATTAAATTTTTAAAAATTCTTTAAAGTTTGGCGTGTGCCCCCTCCACTTCTTGGTATGTGTAATTCTTTGTAAAAGAAAAGAAAATTGAGAATAAATTTGGACCTGGATGGAATCTTACCAAACTCATTACTATATGGAGATCCAGACAACACTGCTTAGCAACCAGGATATGGAGACCCTTGTGTTTATCCCTTTCAGCCAAGGTGGGAGGAACCCCCATGTCAGAGGCAACCCTGAAGACAAGAGCAGGAGACACGTTGTGTTTTGTGCTCCAGTGAACCAAACTGTCCAACAGAGACTTCAACCCAACAGTGAGCATCCCTTGGTACATCTCATGCTTCCAATTTTTGTGAAAACAACCCTTCCCCATTTGCCTGGCGTCTTTCACCTTCACGCTGTCCTTTCTCCAATGGCCCCACTTCTTTAGAAGATGTGTGTTTACTTAGAGAAATCTAATTTGTGTTTTGTTAATATATGCTGTCTTTACTTGCAGTATTACATTAAATGAGAAATATAGTTACCAAAAAAAATTATCTCACTTGAAAGCCTTCATAAGCCAGCGACAAGGGAATCCACATACCAATTTTCTTTTTGCTTCATAACCATCCATAGCACTAACTTGACCTTTCCTGCAACAGGACTATAATTGCAGTTAAGATTATATAATTTACAATAACAACAAAAAATTACTTTGGAGGCATTGCTGCCTTGTCCAAATGTCTTCCAGCCATTAAGTGTCTCATTCATCTTGAGAAGGAGGTTATTCATACCCACGTCGACTTTTAACATAAACCTTAGTGTTCTCAGATGGCACCTGCTCACGTACCCATTAATCTCAATAGTAAAGTCTTAGCCTCACACACCTAGTCTCCGAAGTTTGGATGTCACTACTGTGTACAATAAAAATTGTATATTCATGAACTCCATTTGTTTTATGTCCTTCTCTCTCCAAACCTCCCAAGCAGCATATGCTTTGCTCTGTGGAGAATAAAATCAAATTTGTCTGTCTTGTCATATTGTCATCAAAGTGAGAGCATCACAATTAGATTAACATTTTGTGAAGGAGCTGAAGGGAGGGAAATGAAATGGGAGCACATTATAATAAAATCCACTTAACCCTTTCAGTCACAAACCCTTCTTCTCAGCACCCGGAGGCAAAGAAGGCAATTGGGCTCCAGAGTAAGTGACACCATCAAATTATTATGATCTATGTTGGAATCAAAGAGGTCAGCTACTAGCCCTGCAAGGTGCATTTTTGTTTGAAGGGACCATTAGGATTTGGTGACAACAGTCTAAAGAAGTAAGGCGCTTCCTAGGGTTCTCTAAGCGAATCAGCCTGGGATTAAGTCAGCAAGAATTGATCAGAGTGGTTGGTGACACTGTTTGACCCTTAATAGATTATCATTCAGAGAACTCTTGGGTTCCAACGCATGGAAATTTTCATATTTCATAACAGCTGTGTCCTATAGCATGTATGGAATTAAAATGTCTGTATATGAGAGAATTTTTATTTTCAATCTTTTGGTAGTTTCAAAAAACTACTGTGGCTCAAACAGAAAACTCTGAGGCAGAAGCAAGCCCTGGAGTAAGAATGGGTCACAACTGAAACAATTCTAGAGTTAGTCATCCTGTCAACTTTTTCTTCTTTCCCAATTTGAGGAGGAAAAAAGAACTCTCACAGGGCTGGAGAGATGGCCCAGAGGTTAAGGCACTTACCTCCAGTGCCTAAGGACCAGGGTTCAATTCCCCAGTACCCACATAAGCCAGACCCACAAGGAGGTGACCCTGGCTTGCTCTCTCTCTCTCTCTCTCTCTCTCTCTCTCTCTCTCTGCTTGAAAATGAATACATAAAAAAATTTTAAAAAAAACTCTCACAAAGAAAGGCAGGCACTTGGTAAATGAAACATATTTAGTTTTTGCTCTTGTGTAGAAAGCAGTGAACTGTCTTCATGTAAGCTATTTTCATAAAGGGTTCTCACAGGCAGAGAAAGCATTTTTCTGTCACTGTCTATAAGCATGCTGGCTGGGAGTCATTCCAGAGTCTGGGGCTGCCTGGGTCTCTTGTTCTGCACAGATGTGGGGAGCAAGATGACCTCCCATGGTCTTCTTCCAGAAAGGAGGTAGCATTTACAGGTTTAAGAATCATGGCTCTATTCGTGCAGCCATATTGTAGTCAGCCTCTGTTATACTACTTAGCTGCTACTTATATTTAATAAGTAGCTTAGCATTTGGTCAATACCACATCATATTGTTCTTTAATTTGTACCAAAGTGTTGTCTCCACTTCTCCAGTGTCATGTCCTCATATTGACATAAGACACTGTGCTTGTTCTAGAGTGACCGTCTCCCAGGAACATATTCTGGATGCTCAGAATGTGTGGTCCAGGGTGGATGTGGTGATGTGAACCTTTATAATCATAGAACAAAAGAGTCATCAATGAGCTGATCAAACACATTAATGGAGAGATCTGGTGGGCAGGTAACAGTAGAGAAAAGTGTGGTGTAAGTTTGAGATGCTGTCTGATAAAATCCTGAGCTTTGGGTTTAGTAGAAAATGGTGGTGGTCTGCTAAGTGAATACATTCCAGAAATTTCCCCTGGTCATGAAGAGAATGTTAGGTCAGACAAAAAGATTAAAGATAAGTGGTTATAAAGGGGAGCTAAATTTGGTCTAAGAGAATTTTAATATTCACATTGTAATATTCCAATTCTCCATAATCACAAAGTTCAAGACAGTCAGTCTGCAGAATCACCCACATAGACGTGGTTTTTTTCAGCAAATTTCAGTTCACATTACCTATTTATCACAACTCTACAAGCTCACCAGCTCTTTCCCCAACAACTGCAACTTTCACATGCCTGCCTCCTGTCACATACACCCTGGCTATTTCCCTGTAATCATGTTCACTTTTCTATGGATTCAGATCAAAGGCAAGTCATTAAGGACACATCACTGGGCCTTCCTCTTGGACTTTGTGGCATCTTGTCATAATTTTCCATAAAATTATGATTATTACCTATATTTCATTAGATACTCACATCCCAATAATAATTCATGCTTATTTTCTCTTCTAGCACAGAGAAGCTCTGATCAAATTACAATAAAGAATAAATAGATGGACAGCCAAGTAGAATGTCAGATATTCACAGAGGATATAACATAATGAATATTTGTTTGCTTCAGTTTGAGTCCATATCACACCTTGATTTGAATGTTGCATGGAGCCAAAAAAATTCTTATTTTTACTCGTATGAGAAGGAGAAATACAGACTCATTGCTGCTCCAACTAAAAAGATTTTTTTCACAGGATAAAAACTAGTCTTTGGAAGACGTTTGCCTGTGTGTTGGCATGTAAGATTTAATCTTGGCTTTAAACTCTTTATTTGAAATCAACTTAATGGGTTAAAAATGATGTCAATAGTATCTACGACATTAAGAGTTTATCACATATTAACTAATTTGATCCTTTTAGAAAACTTGGATTAGGTCTTCTAATTACACCTTATGGATGAAGAAACTAAAGCATAATGTACCTGATGTCATGTTGATCATGTTTTGAGGTGACATAAAGCTGAAATGAATTATTTGTTGGATCACAGAAGCAGGCTTCTCTGAGCTCAGTAGACTGGAATAATGGATGAAAAATTCACTTCTAAGTATGAAGGGTCTTTGGCAGAAGTTCATTGAAAAAACACACCAACATCTCTATTAAATGCTTACAAAACATCTGAAATAATGCTATCTAACAGAAAAAAAATATACTTAGGCTTATTTACTGACTCTTAAATCACTTCACTGTTAACAAGAGCCAGGTAGATTTTTTTAAATATCATTCATTCTTGTAGATGGGAGACAATAATTTGACACCAGATGTAGCAGAAATTTCGGCACATGGAATTACTGAACCAATCCAACTGCTATTACAACATTCCATTACCTTATTCCAAACGAACCTGCCAAATCTGACTAGTGTCCTTCAACTTGGTCATTCATCATCCTGACTGACACAGGCCTTCCATAGAGCAGCTGTGAGGATCCTGTAGGATCCCCTCCTTAGGTAAGTCCTCTCAGGTGGTGTTCCCTCACTCAAAGCTCAGGAGGCAAAACACCAGCTTCCATGACTCTTCAGCACCTGCATCTAGAAGAGCATTTGTAATCTTTAGAAATTAAAAAGACAAAATCATAGAAGCCTCAACTTCATTTCATTTTTTTAAACTCAGTATTGTGAATTTATTTGTCACCTTCATATTTTCTGGGGCCATATTTTTTATTATATATTTTTATTGTCCATAATGAGTCACATTATTTAGTGGGCAAACAATGAGTTGTTATCCCCAATTCCCCAATGCCCCCCTCCCCATCCCCAATCAGCTGGATATCCTCCTCCGTGGGCCATCTGGATCAGTCCTTGGGGCAGAGGACCATGGATAGCCTAGTATTCAGCCAGGTTCTCCTGGCCCTAGTGTGTTGTTACTGAAGGGTGCCATGCCTCTGGATAGTCTCCCCCCCCCACGGCTCTCACAATCTTTCCACCCCCTCTTCCGCAGAGTTCCCTGAGTCGTGGTGGGTGAGTATTAAGGCTGCTGTAATGTTGTGAGCTTAGGGGTCTTTGTGTCGAAAATCGTTGGTTTCTGTCTCACTGGCTTATCCTGTGTTGATTGAATGGCTGTGGTCGACTTCATTTCTTGAGTAGAAGTGTCCTATAAAACAATACATTCAGAAATGTGGGGGTGTGGCTCACATGGTAGAGTATTTACCTTGCATGCATGAAGCTATGGGTCTGGCCCCAAGCCCTGAAGAAATTGAGCATGGTGGCACATATCTCTAGTTCCAGTCTGGCAAGGGAGAGGCAGGAAGATGAGAAGTGTACAATTATCCACAGCTATATAGTTAGTGAGTCTGAGGCTAGCCTGAATTACACGAGACCTCATTTCAAAAAAATAAAAGTAATGCATTTAAAATCTCCTGCATAAATGATTAGTCATATTTTAGAAGGTGATGGTTTGCAGATAAATGCTTCACTCCATTATTTCTAGAAACCAACCAATATATAGAAAAGTAATCTTGTGTCTTATAACTAATTGTATTGATTAGACAGGTGTCAAAGCAATGGTTTTAAGGTGCCCACAAAACTGCAAATGTATGAAGCAGTTCTTTTAGATCTACTCTGCAGATTCCCTAAAATATGTGCAACACATAATTAACAGATGCTTTCACTGTCCAACCTTTTACTGTTTATAAAAATCTTGATCAGCTGGGGAAATGGTTTAGTGGGTCGTAATGCTTGCAACACAAGTATGAAGGCTTGGGTTCAGTCCCCAAGTACCCACCTAAACAGCTGGGTGTGATTATGCATGCCTGTAACCCCAATCCTTTGGGAAGTAGAGACCTGAGAACACCTGGTGGTCAGACATTTTCACTGAAAACAGCAACTCTGGGTTCAGCGAGAGACTCAGTCTCAAGAAAGTCCTGCAGAAGAGAGATAGAGTACACCTGACATTCTCCTCTGGCTTCCACACAAGTGTGTATAAAGAATGAATCTGCACACATGTGCATAAATTATATATATTCACACCACACCACACATAATGTTACATACATGCTCACACACGCCAAAAATATTTATATGGTTTTAAAACACATTATGTTGTTTTAGTTTTCAATAAAACATAGCTAGGTCTTTAATTGATTTAACGTTTTTCCTCTTTCTTTTTCAGATTTTCCAGCTGGGTAGCATAAAGCTGTTTGTTCTGCTACCAGCTTAATGTCCAAATAGATAATAGCATTCCTTCCTACTCACCCTCCTCTAGTATCCATCAGCAGGAAAATCTAATTTCTACTGTTATAAGCTGCAGCATCTTCTATCAATTAGATTATTCTAAAGAAAGAGCTAAAATGTTGTTCTCATTTCTTCATATAATTATTTGGTAAGTTGTGGTTTTAAAGAAATTCATTTAATTAGTATAAATTAATCAATTTATTGGCATAAATTTATTTACTGATTTTACTAATTTATTAACTTCATTCTTAAAACGTATTCCATTGAAATGTCACAATCTGAGGACTCAGGACTTCTGGAATGGTTATGGGAGAAGTCAGGATCACCCTCTTCCTAGTATAAAGAAAGCTAGTTAACTGATAATTGTTATTTTAGAAATTGGGAGCATGCAATAAATAGAAAAATACTAATTCAAGGGAATTTACCATGACTCACTAAGCAGGAAAAGAGTCTAGTCTCCACTCCCCTTCACAATCTCCGTTAGGGGACCTTCATTGAGCTCTCGGCCTTGGTTATGCCTTCGCCCTGGGAGGGGAAGGCCACCAACTCAGCTCAGTGTGGCATACACTTTACTGCAAGTTGGCATGATCCAAGTGACTGTTTCCTTTCCCCACTCAGTTCTATGATCAGAATCGGAATATTAATTTCAGTAGGCCAATCATTTATTGGGACCTAACGACACCCTTCCTCCCTCTCACGTCTCATGTCTCTGTCCCAGCTTGCTGGTAGGCCAGGGGCATCAGCCTCAAAGACCACTGTTGTCATTCCCAGCAAATGTGTCAATCAAGGAAAAGTAAGCCACTTCCCCATCTGTAGCTATAGTGGACTAACCTTAAGGTTCTGCACAGGGAAGAAAAAGACTCTAAGGGCAGAAAACTCCAGAGTTCCACTTAAGGGGACTGAACCCCATGCCAAAGGTCCTTATCTAAAACCATGGAGAATTGATTGACAGCAATTAAGAGAAGGCATAGAGCTTTATTACATGCTCAACCCCCAGTGTACCCATAGATTTCTGACAGATGTTGGGAACCTGGTAGCCAGGACCACATTCTACCTCATGACCCACAAGACTTTATGCAGTGAAATCAGGCTGACTCTATGCCTCAAGCCACAAGACACGTGTCTGATGTTGATCATTCTCCAGGCCACACCCCATCTATTAGAAAATGGCAGAAGCTTTACTGGTTCAGGTCTTTTCAGTACAAAGTCTGATGAGCTATTGGTTGAATAACATAGAAGCTGCTATACTCCAGGGGTATCTTCAGAGAACCTAGGATTACAATGAACCACAGTGGTTGTTAAAGTTCTACAGACATGTGCAACCTGTCGCCCAAGGTTACATGCATCTCTGGAAAGCTAAAAATGCAGCCCGACTCATTTCAGATGACAATGTCAAAAGGTTGGACACATAGGGCTGTATGGACACCCAAGAGTGCATTCTCAGGAGTGGCAAGAAAGAACACTTCTGAACCACTGGTTTCTAATTACATAAAGACAATTTTAAATTCCCTGAACTGTGGAAGAAGTCTCAAAGACACACCACATCTGGTAGAAAAGGGCAAAAGTCCAAGTGGCTAAGGTGGTTAGAGCACAGACATTGACTGATAAGTAACTTGGGGTGACCTAAGGTGCTCCCTAAAAACCTAAAGGATAAAGCAAGCATTGGAAAACAGATCTTATGGATTATTCCAAAGAAGTCAATTAGAAAAATACACAGCCAAACAAATAGCCAGCCAGATGAAAACAGTGTAGTTACTACAATATAATAAATAAAATGTCCAGCTTTTCACTAAAAGATAAGAGATGTGAAAAACCAGACAGCATGACTCATGTCAACACTAGCTTATTAATTATAACCAATCTACCTTAATAACATTATATGCTAATTAATAATAGGGGAAGAGGTGTGGGAGCTCATTATATTATATGCATTTTTTTCTGAATGTGTTAAGCCATTATATAATAAAGTTTCGTAGAAAAGGAAGCAAATGGGATTATAGAGTTGAAAAATTACAATAACCTAAACAAAAAGCCTATTTTGTTAGGAGAGCTCAGCAATATATTTGAACTGGCAGAGGAAAGAATTAATGAGCTTACAGATCAATAGCGATTATGCAGTCTGGAGATCACACAGAAAAAGAATGAAGGGAAATTACCAAACCTTAAAGAATTGAATTAAATGCACCAACATTCACTTAACAGAAGCACTGGAAAGAAAGAGCATGAAATATCATTTAATGAAAATAAGTGCCATACGTTTTCCAAATTAAATTTAAAACACTAATCTACATATTCAGAAAGCTCAACATGCATATCCTTTGATTAAACCTAAGGAAACCCATGTGTTACACACCTCAGAGTCTAATTGTTGGACAACAAAGACTGTCTTCAAAGCTGGTAATGGGGGCAAATATGACTCACATAAAGGAAAGTGACAATACAGTTAACAGCGGACTTTTCATCAGCACAATAGCCAGAGGACAGTGAGAGTACATATGGAAATAAACGAACATATACTCTGTCAAGAATCCAGAAAAGCTACCTTTCAAAAGACTAAGAATTAAGACATTCCCAGATAAACAAAAACGGACAATCATAAACAAGAGAACTTGTTAAAAAGATGTATGAAAGAAGATTCTTCAGCCTGAAAGAAAGTGACACCAGCCAAAAGTTTAAACTAATATTTAAAACAAGAGCCGTTACAATTATTTGTTTATGTAACAATAAAGGACAAAATAATTGTGTATTTATTTTTCTTTAATCACTTGGACATGAACTGTTACAATTATGTGTTTATGTAATGATAAAAGACAAAATAATTGTGTATTTATTCTTATTTAATCACTTAGCTTATTATCATATGTGTAGTATCCTAGCATCTATAAAATATATAAAATTGTACAAAATAATAATTATGAGACTACCACAATATCTAGTCTCCTAAATAACAGTAACTATAATGGCATGTTATGTATTTATTATATGTTATTATATGTGTATTTGATCTGTGTACTATAATATTCAAAAACAGAAGAAATGGGAGACATACTGAAGTAATGCTTTTATGTCTCACTGTAATTTAGTAGAAATCTGAAATAGATATGTTAATACATATATTATAAACCATAGTGGACCACTAAAAGACAACACGCCCACCATGGCTCAGGGATTTTGCACAAGAGAGGGCAGAAAGATTGTAAGAGCCAAGGTGGGTGGGATATCCAGAGACATTACTCTCCCTCACCGTGACTGACTGATGCTCACACAACTCCTAGCCCACAACCCATGGTGTATACCAGCAATGCCAGTTAGGAAGGCCCTCAGTGGAATGAGGGCAGGGAGGAGGGAAACAGTGGTACCAGCACATGATTTGTTCATACTTAATAGATTTAAAATTTGTTCTACTTACTAATGTATATTTTAAAAAGACAGCAAGTGTGAATAAAGGAGCAAGTCATTAGGAACTTCTGTGTACTTGTTATGAACATGTAAATTAATCAACTTGTGATAGAGCAATTGAGGTCTGTCAATATTGAAACTGGATACACCTTAACACCCACAAATTATACCCCAGCAAACTTATTTTTGAAATATATCAGAAAAGGTACAAGTTCAAAATTGTGTGTGTGTGTTTTAGTTTTAATATCTAGAAATCAAAATGGTTAAATAAATCATTTCATATTTATAAAATAAAAAACAGATTTTTGGGATCTTCAGTGTTATACCCTGTTTGATTCTATGCAGCTAAATATTGTTTCCCCCTTTTAATTGAATACTTATTTATATTTATTTATTATTTTGGGGTTGTGGAGGCAGGGTCTCACTCTAGTTCAGGCTGATACTGACTCTGTAGCCTCAGGCTGGCCTGGAGCTTAAGGTGATCCTCCTCCCTCAGCCTTCCAAATTCTGGGACTAAAAGCATGTGCCATCACACCAGGCTCCTGAATCATTTAAAGGAGACATCTTTTGACATTGGTGATTTTCTCTTTCTTTTCTGTTTTATTGATTTTCATTTTTCAGCTTTACAAATTTCTTCTAGTTATAGGATTTATTTTGCATTTCTTTTTTTCTAGATTCTTAAGGTACCAGGTTAAATATCGGTTTTACAGCTTTTATCTAATATGAGCATTTTAAAGCAATATATACTTTCTCTTTACTTTCCAGAATGGTCTTCATAATTTTGCTATGTTGTGTTCTTATTATGATTCATCAAAACATTTTTGTTTTCTTCTATTTTTGACCTGTCAGTTGCTTTGAAATATGTTATTCAACTCCAAATTTTAGAGGGGTTTTCACACATTGTTTATTACTAATGCTTAAATAGTATGAGTGATTGTATACTTGGTATTAATTTAGTGACATATTACATGATCTAGTGTACAATTTATCTTGAATATTCTCTGATCTCATAAAAAATAAGGTGTTCTTTGTAACCACTAAAGACTAGGGGTAGGCTTTTTTAGATCACTTAAAGTAACTAAGAAAGTGTGCTATAACCCTTAGTTGTGTTGTAGATCTAGGCATTTCCCTGTCACTTTATCTTAAAGTGTTTTGAGGCTTTGCTATTAGGTTCATATACGCTAAGAATGCATTTGTCCCCACACCGAGCTTCATGTAAGAATCTAGGACTATACTGTGATGGCTTTTTTCTCTGTTGCTGAGTTGATTGGGTCAAGAATCATACAGGAGAGAAATCTCTGAATATCTCCAGAGTGTTTCTGTATTATAGTACATTATATTGGATTAGATTAGATTAAGTTAGGGAGATAACCCTTCATGTGTCCAGCCAGTACCATTCCATGGCCTGGAATTCCAGAATGATGAGATCAAGTTGAGCACCAGCATTCATGGTTCTATGCTTTCTGACTGACGGCTTCATGTTCCTACCACCACGCCTTGCCCATTATGGTGGGTTGTAACCTCAAGCTGTGAGCCAAAATAAACCCTAACTTCCTTAAATTGCTTTCATCAGGTACATGTTTTGCAGCAATAAGAACTAATATAAACACCTTGAAATATTTTATGCAACCATTATTGTGTATTTTACATATCCAAGGGCTAAGCTTTATTTACACTGTGAGGTGGTAGTTTCATTGTCTATAGTCTACTCAATTTAAAAAAATATATTTTATTTATTTATGAGAGAGAGAGAGAGAGAGAGAGAGAGAGAGAGAGAGAGAGAGACAGAGAGACAGAGAGAGAATGGGCGCACTAGGGCCTCTAGCTACTGAAAATGAACTCCAGACACATGCGCCCTCTTGTGCATCTGGCTTTATATGGGCACTGGAGAATTGAACTCTGGTCCTTCTGCATTGCAGGCAAATGCCTTAACCGCTAAGCCATCTCTTCAGCCCTATAGTCTACTCAATTTTAAGGATTTTTGAGCAAAGGGGGAAAAGGTGATGTTTATATATTTACTAATTCCCATGCTCGTCTCTCCTGTTTGGATTTGTTTTTCTCCAACCTGAAGAACCATGGGTAATATGAATTGTAGTAGAGCGCATCCAATGATAAAGGTTCTCAGATTTCATGTTTGAAAACATATATACTTTCATTGGGTAAGATACATTCATTCAAAATATAATTTTAGATTGGCAAAATTTTATAGCATTTAATTTTCTCTTGATCTGTGTTGCTTCTGAGGAAACGTTATCTATCATTCTGATTGTTGCTTTCCTGTACTTAATGTGTGGTGGTAAGCTGGAAAATGTTTCTGTTTGCCTATTTGGATTCTTTTCATTATAGTGTTAAGAATCAAGCCCACAGTCTTGTGTATGCTGGACAAATGTCCTACCACTGAGCTACATAACCAGTTCAAGATAGTAAATGTTTAACAAGTGTCTGTCCAGGGAAAATACATCCTGGTGCTTGGATTGATAGTCGTCCCTGATTTCTATGGTGTGAATACCTTTCCATGTGCATCTCATCATAGAACAAAGGTTAGGGAAGTCCATAAAAACTTGAAATGCTCCCCTAATTCTAATGTTTTTGAACACTTAATCCCTGCTGGTGGCAATTTGGGAAAGTTGTGGAACCTTTGATAGGTGGAGCCTTGCTGGAGGAGGTGTGTCCTTGGCGGGGGTAGATTTATTAGTTCTACCCACGTGCCAGTGTTGCCAGCTCACTCAGACTTATGCCCACCTGCCTGCCATGATTTCCCAGTGTGAAACTTCCCCTCCAAACTGTACAGCCAATCAACCCTTTCCTCCCTCCAGCTGGTTCTGGTCCTGTGTTTTAGCCCAACAACTAGAAAGCAACCGCCATGCTGGGTCTAACATGACCAGTGATGTCTTTTGTTATCTGATTTTAGAAAATTCTTTTCAACTTTTCCTATAGTTTGACTATAATACGCTATTCTCTTAATATTTGTTCTGGTTTGAGGTGATTTGGTTTCTGGATGTTTGGGTTGCTGGTGTTTTTTTTTTTTTTTTAAATAAATTTAGAAATTTCCATCCATTAATTCCTTAATATTTTTGTCTCATTTTATTTCTCTCTCCCTTTTTCAGCTTTTTAATTTTTCTGTCTACATCATTTCTGTTGGGTTTTATATTTGACTGTGTTCAGTCTGCTCTGAATCCCATTAGGCCCACTTTTAATTTCAGATAGTGCTACTTTTAGTGTAAGGATTTCAAGTTGGTTCTATTTTCTACAGCATTCATGTCATATCTCATTTCAGATTTCCTACCTTTTTGTCTATGAAACTGTCCTCTCCCAACACTCCCAGATTATTTTTCCTGGTCTACTGTGTAAGAGACGAACTAAAATAATAATAATAATAATAATAATAATAATAATAATAATAATAATAAGGAGCAACACAGGTAATCCAGGTAAATCAGTGATAGATCCATATCCAGGTCCTTAATCTCAGACTACCTCTAAAACCTAGTTTGGTTAATAAAACACTTTATTATCTCACATACCTTCATATTCAAAGAATGCTCCATGAAGCCTTGTAGGCAAAGAGTTTTATATTCAAATGAAAATAGTATCTTTAAATCCTGATGAAGTTTTATCTAGTTTTATTTTTCTTTACATTATTTCAAGACAAAAGAGAAAGCATGATTCAGGCACTAGGCAAGTGGAACGGAGAGAAATACAGACCCTGACGATAGGTGAGAAGAAGCAGTTAGTTGAGAAAATAGGAGGAAATTAATCTGCCGACTTCATTTGTGTTCTGTTGCCCTTGGTTACTCTAACCTGTTTGCTAGAGCTCAAGGAGCTCAGAAATTTTCTTAACAAAGATAATTTGATAGGTTAGAAAAAGTGGTTCTGATATAATAGTTTATCCCTTTCCAGTCATTGATTATTGGGTGCCAATTAACTAGTCCAACAGATACTACAGCTTTATGAATCCATGAGGTGTTTACAGCTGTCACAATTATAGTAGGTCACAAGTATATGAAAATATGGCCAAAAGGCTAATGAGAAAAATCAAAGTAATATGAGAAAGATGAGATTTCTATGTGTATATAATTAAATCAAATTTTATTTATTTATTTATTCAGTGTAAGTTTTTCTTTTTGAAAAACCCAAAACTGTTAGTGCAAACGTTAGACAAATGTGAATATAGGCCATTGCCTGAAATGCTCATTAATGAGAATGACATATGTGACCAAAGCCAGAATGCAACCAAGAAGTGTAAGAATACACAAGGCAAAAATCAAACCAACCCACTAAACAATGCAGCAAGTACTACCAAACCCAATAGATAGTAGATACTTCCTCAAGGTACTTGGGGAATAGGAAAGGGAACATTAATTTTGCACCCTTGGGATCAGAGGTGAAGGGTAGGGTTGATAAGTTGGAGGCTGTCATTAAGAAACTTTAATGACCATGAAACTTAAATAAGCATTAATTAACTGGGAACTCTGGGGAAATCAAGACTGAGTTTGAGTTAGGTGTTTGCAAACACACTGTAGAAAAGCCAAAGCATTTGTCTTTTGATATGTATGTAAGAATTTTTCCTGTTGTGTTCTCATATTTATAATGCTTCTTCCTCTTCGTAGGAAAAGTTACAATGTTCATATATCCATTTCAAGTTCAGGGTGTAACTATTTGTGTGTGTGTGTGTGTGTGTGTGTGTGTGTGTGTGTGTGTGTGTGTGATTTGGGTCTTTGGGCTTGTTGAGGTTGATATTAAGATGATGGGATGTTGTAATACCCCTGCTGTCATAGGGCTCCAAATGCCCTATGTTGGACTTTCTGGGATTTTTTTTTAGAGGGTGAACCACTATGTGTTCCTGCAATGTTCAAGGACATGCTGTTGACACCAAGGTGTCTAAAAGCCAGTTAGATGGCTTGGGGCCAGCATGCTGTGGAACCAGCCTACAGCTGCCTAAATTAGAACTGACAACCCAGCCCTGCTTTTAAAACGTGAAAATCTTCAGTTTGGAATGTTGGAACCTAGCTAAAAAAGAAATGGCACAAACTGGTTTTTTTTTTATTGTTTGTTTGTTTTGCTTTGGGGCACCTCTTTTGTTTATCTGTGTATAAATGTCTTTTTATTTCAAAGAGAAAAAATATTTCTGATGTTAAGATGGTTAATCGAAAGTAGTTATTCCATTTTTTTTTAGTTATTTCATTTTAATGTCTGAAGTGACCTAAATGTAATTCAATTCAATGCCCATGGTGCTGAAGGAAGGTGACAGAGACTTCTCACTAGCTAGTATCTATTGCCCTTCCAGTTTCTTAGTGCATAGCAGAATTATGTTGTGAAAAACATTGTTCATTGCTACTATACAAGACATATTACTAAATTCTTAGCATTTAGATAATGCTAATGCCTGGTTGTTGGTCTGTGTCTTCTGACAAATCTGGTTTCCAGAAGTCCCCAAAGCAAGATTTGTAAGAATCCCTTAAGCAAAGGAAATAATAATACAACTTTTATTTTATGCAGAAAATTTAAGAACATAAAGGAAGTATTATTGATCTTTGATGTAGAGATGGACACCACTTGCCCTAGGGGTCCCTTTGAGCCCTGTGGAACCTGCTGTGTCCTGAGAGGGGAGTGAAGGAAGCATGCTGTGAGGGACTCAGAGGCGGATCCATGACCTTCAGCGCCAGCTGCAATATACTAGAGTTTACATGCTAAGTGTGTTGTCATTGAAGTTATGAAATGATTCTTTCAGCAATCTAAAGCAAATGTAAATAGGTGATAGTGTCATATTGTACAAAACCCCAAATACCTAAGATCATAATGTATCACTCTCACCCTTCCCTCCTTCCTTCCCTCCTTCTCTCCCTCTTTCCTTCCTTCCTTTCTTCCCTTCCTTCCTTCTTTCCTTCCTTCCTTCCTTTCTTCTCTCCTTCCCTCCCTCCCTACTTCCTTCCTTCCTTCCTTCCTCCCTTTCTTCCTTCCTTTATTCTTCCCTCCCTCCTATCCTTCTTTCCTTTTATTTATTTTTGAGACAGGGCCTCATGTAGTCGAGGCCAACATCCAACCTGGTATGCAGTGAGGATAACCTTAAACTCCTGCTGTCTCTGCTTGCCAAGTGCTGGGATGACAGACATATGCCAGCAGAGGTTCTGCTTTCTCACAGTGCTCCAGAATTATACTTTGCACATACAACAATCCGCTATGACTCATATTCCTGTTCTGACCCCCTGCTTCTAGAACAGTGACAACAAGATCCCATAAACATTTTTCACCTAAGTATTCTTCACTTTCTATGTCTATGTCATGGAGAGACTTCTATGATAGCACACTATTTTTGTGTTCTTCTTAGAGGCTACACAGCACACCCAGTAGAGATCTACCATGATGGATTTTTTGGACCCCCCCCAAAGATGTATATTCATGCTTCTTGCAGTCTTTGGACAGACATGATATGTGTCATCTTTCACCCATGCTCTTATGACTGCTCCATGAAGTCTAAGAGGTCAAATATCTGGATCAGAACACACATACATACTTGTGATTTTGGAAGGTAGTAGCAAATTACCTTCACAAATGTTATACCAATTTACATTACTACCAGCTGTGTATGAGTGTCTGTTTCCCCACGGCTTTGCCAATCTTAAACACCTTTGCATAATTTGATCTTGGAGTTGAAATATGGGCATCATGATTTGTTTAGATGGGCCAAGAATAAACTTCTACTTGGATCTCTCTTTCTTTGTGAGGTGCCTCTTTTCCAACAAAGATACCTCTTAAAACTCTATATGAAAATAAAGTCATTAAAACCAGACCTCCAAATCACAGCATAACAACCAAAAATTTTCATAAATTACTGAAGCATGTTTAACCACAGCTTCTGTTACCTTCTGCCTTTCATATCATCAAGAAATAAAAATAAAACCCTTTAAATATTTTCATTATATCTCTTAAATTTCTATTCTATGTAGACTTTCTATGTACAGACTAAATAGGCATAAATGTATTTTATGTGTATATTATAGCAAACATACTATTAGTATATTAAGGCACTGTATACTTTGTAAGTAAAAACTTTTATATAAAGTTGTTCAATATTTTTGATGGAACATAGAACAAAAACATGTTGAAGAGGCTGGAGAGATGGCTCAGCACTTAAAGGAACTTGTCTGCAAAACCTGACGACACTAGTTCAGTTCCCCAGTACACACATAAAACCAAATGCACAAAGTGGATCATGTGTCTGGAGTTCATTTGCAGTGGCAGGAGGCCCTGGTGTACCCATTCAATCTCTCAATCCTCTATCTCTCTCCTTGAAAATAAATAAATAATTATAAAAAAAACCGTTTTGAACACTATAGGTCCATATTTTCTGAATGAGTTATTAAAGCCAAGAGGAATTAACAACATAATCATTTCCTCCAATTCTATTTTCACATAATTTTCATTGGAATCTGAGGGCCAAACTAGTAATGATCTGAGACTTCACCTAGAGTGGGTTTGAAATATCTCCAGATTTCCAAATTATATTTTGTCTCCTGGGGGAAGGTCATAGTGAAAAATATCTATATTCTCTACAGTATTCATTCTTCCCGAGAAAACAAATAGAGCAGGAAAAGTAGGCTGACCTCTGGGAAGGATAACGAAGTAAGTTGCTTGCCTGCCTGCATGAAGGCTCCATGCATCACTCCCAAGGCTATTTTCTGCACTGAGAAGGAAGTCTAACAGCTGCTCCTGGAAGCTGAGACTCTCGTTGGGGCTTCCTGTCTAGGCAGCAGATCCCAGTGCAGCTCCTGCAGCCCCTGATCCCTCTACCCTCTCTTGCTTCCACTGAGCTAGATTTCACTATCTCATGACTCATGGGTGAGTCCTGGTGGCCCCTAGAATTATGCCCCTATGTTATCAGGTTACTTCCTTCACTTCCCCATGTGTATCATTATCAAATACATTCAAATGAGTATTTAGAAAGGTGTTGTCCAGGGGATAGCCAGTAGGTCAGAGTGCTCACTGGGAAAGCAAGAGGGCCTGGGTTTCATCTCTAGCACCCATGGCCACACATGCCCTTAATACCACTGCTGAGGGGACAGAGACAAGATGGTCACTGATCAGCCAATATAACTGAAAAACTGGGGAGACCCAATATTCTGTGAGAGACAGTCTTGGGAAAGTAAGGCAGAAGAGGAACAGGTCCTCTAACCTTTACACATAAACGTACATACCACATGCACACACACACACACACACACACACACACACACACACACACACACACAAACACACACACTGTTGCAGTCAGTTTTCTAGTTGCTGCGCAGAAAAAACCCAAGCAAAAGTGGCTTGTGGAGGAATGAGTTTATTTGGCTTACAGACTCAAGGGGAGACTCCATCCTGGCAGGGAAAACGATGGCATGAGCAGAGGGGTGGATATTACCTCTGCCACAGCACTGCAAACAGCAGCAGGAAGGTGTGCCAAACACTGGCAAGGGGAAGGTGGCTTATAATCTCCATAAGCCCTCCCCCAACAACACAGCTCCAGCTAAATTCTAATACCCGAACTGCCATCAGCTGGGGATCAGTCACTCAGAACACATTCATTGGTTTGTGGGTGACACCTAAATCAAACTATGACAATCCGCTCCTGGCCCCCACAAATAATCATACATGATACAAAATATAATGTGTTCAGCTCAACTCCTAAGTCCCCACAGTTTTTCTTTCAATTGAGCCATAAAACCAAAAAGCAAACCCATAATGGCACAGGACAGTCACACTGTAAAAGATAACATGAGGCATGGCAGATTGTACCAATACAAGATTTAAAACAAGCAGGGCAACATCAATCTCTAACTCCAAGTCTGATAATTCTAATCAGTAACAAGTCTCTTGGAGATCTAATTCTGCCCCATCTAGCTCAGCTACTCATAGTTGGGGAAAACTTCATCCATTGCTTGCAGTTTCCCTTGGCAACCATCCATAGTCCTGGCATTTCACTGGGTCTCCATTGCAACCCACAGTTCATCCTCATGTCTGCATGGAGATAAAGGCCCAGCACATCCAAAAGCAAGCAAGCAACTCTGTAACAGACTATAACTACAAACAGCAGAACTGCCAGACTAGAGCTCAGACTGCTCTTTGCATATGTATCCCTAGAATTTTGCATCAATTTAGAAATACCTCAGGGCCAGACCCCAGGAGGCCAGGCCAAAGTGACACCTCCTCCAGCCAGAAGGCTGGAGACAATTCACAATCTTTAATAAACCTTTGATTCTATTGGGTGACATCTATTCAAACTACCACAGACTCTATGTGTTTATGTAAATGTTCTGGTTAGCCTACAGTTTCTAAACCAGGATAGAAATCTCATCTCTCAATGACCACAAGCCACACCATTTAAAATGCAAGTCAGAGTACCAAAAAAAAAAATGTTTATTACTTCCTCTTTGATGTCCTCTCACACTGTAAACTCCTATATTTTCCATAGAGTCTCTACTTTGAGTTAGGATAGACGGCCCTGGATGAAGGGAATATTCTAGATGCCAAGACTCAGGAAGAGCGTTCTCAATGAAAAACATTTGAACATTGAGACATACTTCCTTACAACCCATCCCCCTGCCACAACATGAATCCCTTTCCTTGGTCCCAAGTGGATAAACAATTTAATTCCATTTTTCATCTACATATGTGAGGAAAATCTGCATTGCCTGTTTGCTACATATCTGAAAGTTGCAGGCATTAGCATCTACCTTTAATGGTACCTTAATTTTTTTTAGAGGTAGCATGCAAAGGAGGCTTTGACTGTCATTGTTTTAAGAGGAATAGAAGTTCCTCGGTAAACTTTGACAGTCCTCTGCAACATGTTTTGATAGAAAAGCCTGTGGTAGTATCTAAAATTGTGTAAATCATCAGTTTTTAATCTGCCAGGAAGTAGATAGTGGCCCATTAAACTTTCGTAATTAAATTTTCCCCGTACTCCCCCATAGATCCATTATCTGAGTTTTCTAATTAACACAAGAGGAGGGAGTCAATTCAGATTGATGGGATCTAGAGCCATCCCCTTTCATTTTAATGACCTTTAATAAACTTTTATTACTATTGATATTGATAATTATAATACCCCCTTTAATTCTGCAATGTGATTCTAAAGACCTTTTCAAAAATTGCAAAATTCACCTCTAAAGCTAGAGTAGGCAGAATTATTATATTCCCAGACACTGCAGATTTAAGGAAGTGACTGCAAAGGACCTGAAGGATAGATAGGCATTGTTCTGATGGCTTTTCTTCTCTTTGAATCACAGTGAAGGTCCTCTGTCCTTCTCCAGACTCTGAAATTCACAGGACTACTCCTCCAGCCCCTCCCAGGGATCAGAAGTCAGCTGAACTGGGAAGTGGTTTGGATAAATAAACCACAGGGAATTAGACAGAGTTGAGCAAATTTGTTTTGTTTACAATTGGTCCATTATGGAGACCAAGAGGCCAGATGCCCAAGAGGATAAGTCATTAGGAAAGCAGGCTGGTTTCCCAGAAAGTGTTCATGGGACCTTGCCAGGGTTTTACATAATTCCACATCCTCTCTGAGCTGCCATTTCTGTCGTTGGAACAGATTGTTCCAGGTGGGGAAATGAACTTGCCAACATGAGCACTAAGCGCCCAGAACATTTCATTAGCATCTATAATTTGTTTCAGGAGTTGGGTTCTGAGATGTATTACAGGAAGTGGGATTAGTAACCAATAGCACTGAGGTTCAGCCTGTGCTGTCGCTCAGGCTGTTCTGATAGAAAACCCCAACAAGTGTTTCTCCTGGGATTTTGAGATCTTGGTTAACGAAAATCAAAATGTGCGAATATGAGATTTACGAAATTTGTGGTTTTCAGTGGAGACCAGATGATAAAGTCAGGTTATCTTCTATAAACTGGTAATTAATAAACAGTGTCAGGCTGGAGAGATGGGTTGACAGATAGTGCTTACTGCAAGCAGGAGGGCCATAAAGGGCGTGAGCCTATCCTTAGTTCCATTTCCCAGGAGCAAAGAAACAACTGGGTGTGACCGTGACCATCTGTAACCCCAGGCATGTAGGTAGCAGAGACCACAGAAATGCTGGGGCTTGAGGAAAATGCAGCTTCATATTCTGAGAGAGACTCTGTCTCAAGGAAATGCATAGATGAATGATAGAGAAAGGGCATCCAAGGTTCTCCTCTGGCTTCCATGTGTGCAGCGATCACACACACACACACACACACACACACACACACACACACACACACACACCATATACACACTGCACATGCTAAAATAAAACAATAAAAGAAACAATGACAAATCTATTGGTAGATACCTGTAAGTCATAAATTGTGAGAAAGCAGAAGCAGGAGGACCATATGTTCAAAGTTAGCCTGTGCTATGTAGTGAGATCCTGTCTCAACAAAAGACAATAAGTCAATCCGTATATACTCTAAAGAAATTTTTATGAAAAATCAATATTTATTCTATCTGTTGGCTCCTATTCTTTTTATTCCCAAATCAGATTGCCTAGTTTTTGGGCTGTCTGTTGACATTCCCTCCGAAGCTTTTTTTAAAAAATTAATATCTTTATTATGAATATTATATATATTGTATGAGCAAATAATGTGCTGGTACCACTGTTTCCCTCCTCCCTGCCCTCATTCCACTGAGGGCCTTCCTAACTGGTATTTATGGTATACACCATGGGTTGTGGGCTAGGAGTTGTGTGAGAAGCAGTCAGTCACGGTGAGGGAGAGCAATGTCTCTAAATATCCCCACCCACTTTGGCTCTTACAATCTTTCTGCCCTCTCTTCCAAAGAGCCTTGGTGGGTGTGTTGTATTTTTAAAATATCTTTATTGTCAATAGTTACATACATTGTATGCGCAAGTCTTGTGATGGTACTCTCCTTTCCCTCCTCTCTGTCCCCTACCCACTGGGGTCCTTCCTCTGTGCACATATTGAATCTGTCCATAGAGTAAGGGGGGTTGTGAACTGCACCAGAGGTAGCTGATTTTTTCCTTCCTCCTTTGTGTATTGTTGCTGAGGGGGCCAATGTCTCTGGATATTCTTCCCCACCATGGCTCTTACATTCTTTCCAACCCTCTTTTGCTCAGTTCCCTGAGTCATGGTGGGTGAGTTTTAAGTCTGATTTTTCATAAAAATTTCTTAAGAAGAATGTGTAGTGCTTTAGATGGGCCACCACTCAGTGGGTTCTTTGTTTTTGCCTGTTATAGGAGGACCTTGTGGATTGCTTTCATGCTTTGAGTCTTAAGTTTTTGCTGAACTTGAAAATGACAATTCATAATTTTTTGATCTTTTTAAAATTATATTTAAAAGATTTTTTTGATCTTTTAAATATAATTTAAAATTATATTTAATCATATTATATATCTCGAAGTTTAAATAGCCTCAATTATTTGCAGAGTAAAGTGGTTAATTTGTAAATAAATGAATGTATCTAAGATTTTATATATATATATATATATGTATATGATAATGTTATAGAGATTAAAACACACATAAACTTGTGCAAAAAAGTTCCATCTCATTTTTATTACTAATTTTGTTTTCATAGTAGCTCACTTGTTTTTAAATTTTAGATATTTGGTGCTTAGATATTGCAATACATTTAAAAGTACACATGAATGGCGGTGGGGACGTGGTTAAGTGGATGAAGTGTGTGGAAAGCATGAGGATAAGAGTTCAGATCTACAGCACCCATGCAGATGTCAGGTGGGTGTGTTGGCTCATTTGTCATCCCAGCGCACAGGAGGCAGAGACAGGGCAAGCTGGCTAGCTAGACCAGCTGAACTGGGGAGCTCTGGGATCAAGTGAGAGATCATGTCTTATAAAAGGGAGAACCCTCAACAAAGGCACCTAATGTCAACTTCCGGCCTCCACATGTATGCACACACATGTGCATGCACACCAACACACATGAAGAAACATATACACATGCCAGCATAGCACATGCATACACATGCAAAAACATGAATAACCAAAATCTAGACTTGCTTTTGAAAAGTGACAGCAAAGAGCTGCTCTGTGGGACCCTGAAAGGAGGCATGGAGGATAGGGTTTTGCTGAGACCGGCAGGCTTCCGGGACTGTCTCCTTCTGAAGGAACTTGAGACAAGTCTGAGGCCCCAATAAATCTCATGCATATCCTGGACCCTCCAGCCTCCAGGCAGGCCATAGCTGTGCCCTGAGATAAGCAGGCAATTCAAGGCCTAAACTCAGTACAGCTGTAATAACAAACCTAAACAATAAGATTACATTTTCTCTGCTCTATATGTCTAGAGTCACATAGCCCCCTCAATTTATCTATGCAAATTAGACATCCAAAGGGTACTAGCCCCTACCAATCAACTCATGAGATGTCCACAGATCCTGCCCATACCAAATCCCCTTGCTGCCTACGTCCCTGCCTCTGCCCTTTCCTCTATATACAAAACTTTCATCTATACAATAAATGAGAACTGTCCACTGCTGCGTTCTCCCAGGTGGCTATGCCCGTCGGCCTACCGCTATCCCGAGACTGCTGCCCACCCAGCTCCGTGGATGAACCGGGATGTTAGTGTACAATGACCTCCAAAGTAATTCATGGACCACACTGCTCCAGATCACAAATATATAATGTGAGTATTGATTCAAAGATTTGACAATGTACCTGCTTCAGTGATGCATGGTGAGGGCATGTGGCCTGTTCTACAAAATAAGAAGAATAGAGATGTGAGTAGGGGGAACTGAACCCAGGCCTTCAGGCTTTGCAGCAAGCACATTTAACTGGTGAGCCATATTTCCATCATCTCCACATTATTTTTTAAGACAGTGTCTCTCATTGTACACAGAGCTCATCGATTTAACTAGACAAGCAAGGCCCAGGGGTTTTTCTGTCTCTGCTTCTCTAGTTATGGGATTATAGACATGGGCCACCATGCCTGATATTTTATGTGGGTACTGGGGATAAGAACTCAGGTCCTCTTGCTTGTACATCAAACACCTTACTCACTGAGCCATCTCCCCAACCTCTCTAACATCAGTCTTAATGGGGAAAGATTAACTGCTTTCCTCCCTGTTGGGAAGAAAATAAGGATGTCCACTTTCACAATTTTTTTTAACATGGCACTGGAAGTTCTGGCCAGTGAATTAAAGTAAGATAAGTATGATTAAGCATACAATTAAGCATACAGTCTGGAAAATAAAGAAATAAAACTACCTTAATGTATACATGGCATGATTATATAAACAAAATCACAAGAAATATATTAAACAATTTCTAGAGCTAATTATGAAATCTAGCAAAAACCAATCATAGGGTACCTTCAAATTGTGAGATATATGACAAAATTACTTAATTATATGCAAAACTGAAAGACTGAAAAGTTTCTCAAGATATTGTTGAGGTAAATTAGCAAAGACCTAAGGAAATAAAAACTGTTTTCTTTCTTACCTTCCTTCCTTCCTTCCTTCTTTCCTTCCTTCCTTCCTTCTTTCCTTCCTTCCTTCCTTCCTTTCCTTCTTTTCCTTCTTTCCTTCTTTCTTTCCTTCCTTCCTTGGATTTTTGAGACAATATCTCACAATGCATCTCATTTTGAACAATGTTGAATTTAGAATCTTTCTGCTTCACCTCCCTAGTTATGGGATTACAGAAGTATAACACCAGACAAGACAGAACTTTCAATAATCATTGCTTAGAAGACTGTATATTGTAACCATATTGAATTTTCCATAAATTAGTCTATAGACCTGAGATAATTTCAATCAAAATCGAAGGAGGACTATGTAAAACTTGATAAGCTTGTGAAGTTTTAATCAAAAATTTTAAAAACATAGCCGTTTGGAAAATTAAGAACAAGTTTGGAGGACTCACACTGCTCTGACTTCAAGACAATATAAAACTACAGAAATAGGGCAATATAAATATGAACACAAATGTCAAGGCAGGAATATCCAGACTTTTGACATTGTGACATGATGCTGCTGTGCACAAATGTGTTGAAGCACGTTCATAGCTATTCTGGGACTCCTGTGGTCTCTCTAGAAGCAGCCATGTTGGTCCTCTTGTGTGGTCAAGCTCACATGGTGGCGCCCACTTCTTCAACACAGTAAGTCACCATAGCCCTTGGACATTTATTTGGGATCTCTCATTCCTACACTAATGTGAGTGCACCTCTTTCTCAATATATTGTCTTAAACCATAGTTTCAAAGCCCAGATCACCATTACACACCTTACTCAGATGTGATGGCTTCTTGTGATGTTTTAATATCTATTTATTTATTTACATGAGAAAGAATGAGAGATAATGTGGGCATGCTAGGGCCTCTTTGTTACTGGATACAAAATCCAGTAGAACAATCCAGTCACACAGATGTTTTGTGCATCTGGTTTTTCTACATGGTTACTGAGGCATTCAACCCAGGCCTTTAGGTTAGCAAGAAAGTGTCTTTAGCCACCTATCTATGTCCTCAGCCTAGCTACACTGGTTTCTTTGGACTGTAGCCATTCTAATTCCTCCTGTGTCTTCTAGAAGTTATGGTGATAAGACATTTAATGTGAAGAGATGTCACATGTTCCCATTTCAAAGCTCTGACTCACCTCTTTCAACTCTAATTCAACGTAGGACTAAGAAGGATATATTTGGGCTTGAGGAAATAGCTTGGTCAGTTAAGTGCTTGTCTTTCAAGAATATGGGTCTGGGCTTGATCCCCAGAGCCCATGTGAAAATGTCAGACATAGTGGTATGCATCTGTAATCCCAGCATTAAGGAGGTGGAGACATGCAGATCCCTGGGATCAACTGGCTAGTTAGTCTAGCA
The DNA here is from genome assembly GCA_004024765.1 of Zapus hudsonius. Taxonomy (NCBI): domain Eukaryota; kingdom Metazoa; phylum Chordata; class Mammalia; order Rodentia; family Dipodidae; genus Zapus; species Zapus hudsonius. The sequence goes on along the minus strand of PVHP010001506.1, from coordinate 77,201 downwards.
TACTTGGAGACTTTCAGTCCAGGAAGAGAACTTGCCTCAAAAAAAGTGTAAATGAGGAATAACAGCTGAGGTTGTCTTTAAACTTCACACATCTGTGCACACACATGCATGCAAACCCCCCTCTCTGACACCCCCCACACACGAACACACACACACACATGCCCTTGTGCATGCAAAAAAATTAGTGTATTTGTGGAGTGCCGAGATGCATGCCTGCAATCCAAAAGCTGGGAAGCTGAGGCAGGAAAATCAAGAGTTTGAAGTCAGCTTGGAGAATGTAGTGAGACCTTCTCATGAAAATGTATCTTTTTGCATCTTGGAAATAAGGAATTGAGGCCACCACACTAGTGAAGACCTCCTCCACCTCACCAGATATCATGACTTCTCACAGCTTCTTTTAGAAAATCTTTCTGATTTATTTATTTGAGAGAGAGAGATAGTGTGCGTGTGAGTTTGGGTGTGAGTGTGTGTGTGTTTGGGTGTTCCAGGACCTCTTGCTGCTGCAAATAAATAAACTCAAGATGCATGTGCCACTTTGTGCATCTGGCTTTACATAGATACTGGGAAATTGAACTCCATTCAGAGGCTTTGCAAGAAAGCATCTTTAACCCCATCCACCTCTCCAAATCCTCCTCACAGCTTCTAAGCCAATAAGTGTTTCTTACAACCAAGAAGATGGGATGAACTACAATTGCTGTTGCTGCTGGTTTCAAATGAACTTAGCAGCCAAGTTTCCCAAACTGGAAAGTGGATATCACTGAATCTCACACATACTGGGGAGCCACTCGTTTACTTGAAAGTAAGCCGCATAAGAAAAAACGTTGATGAAGTGTGGCTAACATATGGATTGGAATTCAAAGAAAGCACGATATTCTTAGAGTGAAAGCAACAACTAGTCGGTCATTGTCAGCCATTGTCTATGCTAGACTGCTGAGTGGAACACACAGATGTCCGAGCAGATTGCCATAAAGGAGAGTTTCCAGTCTTGGATGAAGGACTGGAGAGGGTGAGGAATAGTCTAAAGAAAAACATGCAGGTAGGATAAGATGTTGGTAGAGAATGGAAGTGTGAAGCCTTACAGAGGGTATGTTTACTGGGTTACTGTGCTGGAGAGAAATATATAGATGTTGTCCAGTAAAATTTCATTTTGTAGTGGTGAGCAAAAGCTTGTGGGCTCAATCATAATCTTGGCAGGGAATGCTTGTGAGGGACACAGCCATAAAGTGGCTCCAGGCATCCCTAGCTGAATGTGAGCCTGCACACATTCAGGGTGACCTGGGAGGATTCATCTCTCCTCTTACTTATACACCAACCAGGCAAGTCCAAGAGGGGATGAGAGACAATGAAAGCTGGGGAGGACCTGAGAACTTTGTGAACTTTGAATCTGAACTCTAACACACAATCTGTCTGGACAGATATCTTTGAACCTAGAACCTGATTCTTTACTGATCCCTGCCTGGGCTGTTCCAACACAGGCTAAGCACCTCCTTTAAGAATTATGGAGCCTTCTCCACACCTTCCATTCGGCCTGTCCTTTAGAACCTTTTTGGGACTGAAATAATTGAAACCTTAAATGTCCCTCATGTGTTCAAAACTTGGTCCCCAGCCTTCCTTAGTGGTGCTATTGGGAGGTGATGGAAGCTTTAAGAGGCAGAGCCTATTGGGAGGCCTTTAGGCCATTGACTGCACTCCATTGAGCCTTTTCTTTCTTCCTTCTTTGCTTTCTAGCCACAAAATGAGCATCTTCTTAGCCATGTGCTCCAGTCATGGTGCTATGCCTCACCACGGCCCAAAGTGTCAGAGCCAAAAGACATGGTTCTTCCTTTGAGGTGATTATCATCCCAGGTATGTGTCACAGTGGCGGGAAGCTGAGTAACACAGCAGTTCCTACTGATGGAAGAATAGGAATGTAATTTTATTCAAAGTCCCTCATTGTCTAATTTCATTAAATAGGTAGTATTGTAGTCAGCCACACCTTGCTGGGATGAACCTCCAAACCAGGCACAGTTATGGGAGGAAAGGATATACTGAAGTTACAAATCCAGGGGAAGTTCCATAATGGTGAAAGAGGCTGGCCCCCTTTCACAGGTACAAACAGAGAGAGAGAGACAGAGAGAGACAGAGAGAGACAGAGAGAGACAGAGAGAGACAGAGAGACAGAGAGATAGAGATAGACAGACACAGAGAGAGAGAGAAAGAAAGAGAGAGAGAGAGAGAGAGAGAGAGAAGCCATCACCAACACCATACACACATCAGCAAACAGGCAGGGGAAAGGAAGCGATATTCCCTACCCCTTGAGCCTCCTAACATCCTGTCGTCTAGTGAGAGGGCCACCCACCCAGGAAGAAGGGCTCACTCTGGAGGAGTTAATCCTTCCTATAAGTAACCTCAGAGATCTACCCTGGATTAATAAACAGCTCAAGTTGACAATAAAACTTAATCATCACTGAGGCCAGGTAAAATGATGGTGTATTTCCATTATCCTTTCATGACTCAGACATAATGAGTTGATCTCTCAGTGAGCATGCCAGAGCAAAGCCTTCACAAAGCTGACTTCGGTGTGCTTTATGCTGAATGCTTAGCTGACAGCATGCGGGTCACTTCGCTGTCTCAGGGCGGTTCCACAGAGCTGGGGGTGGACGCAGGTTGTGGCCTGCGGAGTACGAAAGGATGCTCTCGGGAGACACAGATGTGAGCAGATGTGTATAGTGTATCCACGTATCCTTTATTGAATGGGGATAGTTTACATTTATAGGGAAAGGAAGCCAGGAGGATGAGGAGCAGGGGAGGGCAAGAGGATTGGTCAGTCATGGTGGTGAGTTGGCAGTCTGCAAGGGGATAGGTGAGTGCAGACAACCTGTGAATACCTAATTTGTATAATTGGGGGGCCTGAGTGGTGGGAAATACGTGATTCTAGCCATGGTCTGTGGGGATGGGTACAGAGAAATTTGTTACTTGGGTCTGACACCCATTGCCAGTCATGCTGAGGTGGGAACGCTGGGTTCCTGTGGCTTGCTCAGGGGGGTTGGGAGTCAGGGCTGACAATGGAGCTGGGAAACTCCTACCAGATTACCACCGGGTTTCAAACCTGTTCAAACATCGTTAACCCTTTGTCCTCCGTGTCCCATTTAGCCGTGCCAACAAGCAGTGCCCAACAGAATGTAAGAGCAAATTACTCTTATATTTATTATAAGAAATACTTTTTAATTGGATGGTGCTCTGGGTAGAAGTCTTCTAGATGGAATTTTTTTTCTAAAGCCACTGATGGATTATGATACACTTTCCAGGCACTAAATCTAGATGCTCAGCACATTCTTGTGGCAGGTAGGTCTTGCCCACAGTTACCACCTCTTCTCTCACTCAGGCTCCACCTGAAATAGTGGTCCAGCCATGCACCATGGGGCTGGGAAGGAGAGTTGGCTTTATCCCTACCTGCACCTCCACACATGGCATTCTTTTTTCCAGATTCCCATAGTGGGGGGGATGGGGGAGTTGTGTTTTTTTTTTTTTGTGTGTGTGTGTAGGGGGTGGTATGTATGTGGTGTATTCACCTGTGTGTGCTGATGTAGCATTCCACGCACATGCATATGGAGGCCAGAGGAAGACATCACATGTTCTCTTCAGTTCTTCCAGCATATTTCCCTAAGACAGGGTCTCTTCCAGAACTGGGAGCTTCCTGTTCTCAGTCACACTGGCTTACCAGGGTTCCCCAGGGATCCTCTTGCCCATAATTCCTCAGAATTGGGGTCACAGGCATGTGCAGCCAAACCCAGCTATTATGTGGACGCTGGGGATCAAACTTAGGTCCTCAAGCTTGCAGGAAAGCACTCTTACCTGCTGAGCTATCTTCCCAGCCCACCTGCTGCCTTTAACTCCTTCATCAAGCTCTTCCTGAAAAATCGTTAAAGCACAGCCTCCTGACTCCTCATCTCAGAGATCCTAGCACACCCTTTTCTCAGAGAGCCTGCACACCCTCCTATCAGAGATCCTGTTGTGACCTCTTCTCTGAGAGCCTGGTGCATACTCCCTATGTATACCTATGACACTCAACTTATCACACCATCCCTGGAAGACCTTAGATCTCCTTATGTTGTTGCTACTATGGCTTGAGTGTGAAATGTCCCTCAAAAGTCCATGTGCTTCATCACCTGGTTCCCAGCTGGTGGCGCTGTCTTGGTAGGTTGCAGAACATACAGGAAATGGGACTTAACTTGAGAAAGTGAATGAATGAGGGGAAAAGCCTTCTTGGTTACAGCCTACCCCACTTCCAACCCAATCTTTCTCTGCTTCCTCATCTCTGGGTATATGAGGAGTTGCAGCCACTGATTCCCTGCCAACAGAAACTTCATCATGCCTTGCTCACCACGATGGACTGTCCCCTCAAACCATGAGCTAACATAAATCTTTCCTCCCTTTAGTTGCTTCTTGTCAGGTATTTGGTCCACAGTGACAAGGATAATAGTACCTAATATACTACTTTAGACCTTGAGTTTTTAGGCCTGTGTTTAGAAACCCAAAGTCACAGAGCCTGCGAAGCCCAATTGTTGTTCATTGAATGAAACAAGAAAAAAAAAAAAACCAGACCATGAAGCCATGTAAATTCAAGTGCATTTAGTACATTAGTAAATGGCATTCCCTGTGATGTGTCTACTCTGGTGAGATGAATGACAGGAGCCTGAACTTACAGGTCCCTGCTATTCACAAGTATCCATCTTCATGCATCATGGTTGATTAGACACACAGAAACTCTCAATTAGTCTTGTTTTGTCAAGATGCACCCAGCCTTATCCAGAAATGATAACAAAAATATCACAGCACCCCCCCCTCAATATTGATCAAAGAGGAAGCCTGCCTAACTGGATGTTCTCAACATTTGTGGGTTGTTTCTATTTAAATAGCTGTAAACCCAGCAAGATACCTAAAAGGAATACTTCAACAGGTGCTTTTGGAGTAGCTAAGATCCCTGTGGTCCTGACCACTCATGGCTGTACTTCAATTAGTAGAAATTAAGAAGGGCTGTAATCTAAAAAGACCTAAAATGGGTAACCCTAGACGAAGTCTAGCAATATCTAGGTTCACTTTTGCACTGGAAAAACTGAACATCATATACAGTTCTCTGCTATCTGCCAATGCTGTTTACTCTCTCCCAGACCTGCAGGAAATCATGAATAAAGAAAAGCCACACACCTCTGCTATCTCATGCCCTCCACCCTAGAGGTCTCCTCTGCTCACCTCACTCTACCACTCTTTCTCTCTTTGTTGTTCTGAAGGACATATCTGGAACTGTATTGCTGAGAAGAAGTTGTAACTCAGGATAGATAGAACAGAATGATCTAAAAGAGATAATGTTGGGCATTGAATCTCGTGCTAAACATATCGTACATCAGGCCTTGACAATGCCCTAGACATGAAAAAGGAAATCGGGTGCTGGAAAGGCTTACATTCTGCTGACTAGAAAGTGTCTAAAGAGAATGATCCAGAGCAAAATATATACAGGCAGAAGCCCAGAAACGTGGTCACTGCTGTCAGGGGGCAGGCAAGACTCACAGTGCATCCTGACTAATGCATTTGAGTGAATGCAATTCTTAGAGAGTGTTTGGGAATGCATAATTAAATTCAGCATGAGTGGCAAATGTCATGATGGAAATTCTAATGTACTTGAATGACACTTTTACAGTGTGTCATGGCACAAGACGGAGTTGGATGGCATTTTAAAATTATCTAATTTTTGAGAGGTATAGATGTGGGGTTTACAGCAGTGAGCAAGGAAAACAGAATCTCCCACCACACACACACACACACACACACACACACACACACACACACACACACACGACCCATCAGGTAGATACCCCTAGTCCAAGGTGATTCAAACATAAACAGGGTCAGTTCAAAGAGCTCGGTATAAAAGAGCTTACACTGCAATATGAGATTTCAATCCCCAGCACTGAAATACAACTTTAAAAAGTTAAAAATAAAACACTGTCGTGTATCAGTATTTGATTATTTACTAATGCTTGAAATTCATTTCATGAAGAACATAAAATGCTATGAAAATATTCTTTCAGTTCGCCTATAACTAATATATTTTCACATATTTTTTTACTGATTCTCTTTTAAATGTGAGTTTAAATCATTAGTCAAATCAGTAGCAAAAGAAATAGAATGGCTAACAGGAAGAAATGCTTTGTATTTCCATCTCCTTTCTGCCCAGAGCCCAGGCGGTTTTGTCATTAAAGCCGAAGCCTCAATGCGAAATTGTTTTCGCTGAGTTATTGATGACTGTATCTAAGCAAAGCCTAAGTCAAATTATAGTATATTATGGAAGCAATAGCTTCTTTCAATCTTTTGCATTATTGTACTATAAGAGCCACGTAAGCCCATTACGAAGCTGCCATGAATATTGTGCCTGGACTATAAGTCATCTTGGTTTTAACCAAATTAAGTCTCTACTACATGACTCAGATTTAGTATCCTCTGAACATAACAATGTAATCTACAGCCATGGAATGATTGCAAGAGAGAACTAAAGCACAGTGCTTGCTATGCAACGGGCACACAACAAATATTGGTTGAACTAAAGACAAGACGTAGACCTACTACATGCCTTTCTTTCTTTTTCTCCTATAACTGAATGAAAAGCTACCAATCTATACCATTTTTATCCTGCCCTCAGCCCTGATGTGGGAAGTGACAGTCCTAAAAGAATTTGGAATTCTCAGTAGTCAAAATGGAGTAAACTCATGCACATCTTCTGAAAGAGCCAAACATTCTTTACATCTGCATCACTGGAAACTTGACTTTCTAGTGGGGATATAAAAATAGTTTAGGTATTAATATTGGTATTATATTAAAATAGGTTAGGAATAACTTCTATTAATAAACATAAAATATATGTAAATATTTTTGGAGACAGGGACTTGATGTACATAGCCCAAGCTAGCCCGAAACTTGCATTGTAGCTTAGGCTGGCCTCAAACTCATAATTCTACTGCCTCTCCTGTGCTGCTCAGATCATAGGTTACATTAAAATGCCCAGGGAAATAGACATGTCAATGAAGAAATGGTATATTTTTGAAGTCCAAATACTGAGTTTCTACCTTTTCTAAATAAACAAATTTTAACTTAATAAAACATCTCAGAGTCATCAAGCAAGGACTATTCTTTATACCATTAGCATTTAAGGAAATTAGATGTTTAAAAATATGTGGTGTTCTGCAAAGAGTTAAATATCCTGCAACAATTCATCTTTACTAAGACAAAAAAGGAATGAAGAAAATGAATTTGCAAAGCATATACAGAAAAAACAGGCTGGTCAACTTGAGTTTCTATATGGTTTTTCTACTCAATGCAATTATTTAAGAAGGAATTCTTAGATACCTTTTTCTGGAAGCATTTTAAAATGGAATTTATTCTCTGTATCTGGCACAGTCTCAAAGTAGGTCATGGCTAAGAGTGAAAGTGAGAACAAAAATCATGTTTGTATTAATGAAAGTTGTGGAAGTTGACATAGAGTTTGAGTTCATGTTGGTGATTCCGTTTCTCAACAACCAGCTATTTGGTTGGTTAACCAATCAAATTAAAATAAAGGCCAAGATCACTGGTGTGTCTATTTTTAATAATGTGTACATATATTTCAATAATTGTACATAAACTTGCAACTGTGATGCCAGCATAAGAACGAACCAGATTAGTAACTTAACTGTTGAATGAAGAGAGAGCTATTCATTCCTACAAGATTAATATTTTGTCCAACCCATAAGAGATTATTTTCTTTTGCTATATGCTGAGCTAAATTTTAACATTCCTGAAATCATCAAAGGGGCTGTCAGAAACGATGGATGTTACTTGAAAATATTGTTTCGTCCTGGGATAAACACTCATGTATATGAGCTTTTTCATCTTAAAAAATATCCCCTATATATGGAACCTTCTGTTTCATTTCAGCTGTTAGCAGAGGGTCCTGAATAAACTATGCTCATGAAATCCCCCTTCAAATCTTTCCATATTTGACAGCTGGCATATTCACCAGGCTCAATTACACTATCACAAAGTCACAATACTTTCTGCTAGGCAAGGACCCAACATTCCTCTGCCAACACCTCAGAAAGGGTTAAATGCAAAACACAAGAATTAAAGTTGAGCAGTAAAAGCAGTTAGTGTTTTACTTCTATCCCATTTGGGACCTCCTGAGGGAAGAAACCAGTGAGCTATGCAGACTTGAGGGGAAATAAAAGAAGAAATTGTCCCAATGCTATTCAGTAATCAATTGGAAATAAAAAAAATCAGAAGGTATCAGGTAATAAAATATGGAATTAAGATAGAGCACGTGCCTGAGGGTATATCCTGTAGGAAAGGTTATTTTTCATGATTTATAAGGATTTTTTAAAAAGAGGCTTACAGAATGCCACAGGAGAAATGAAGACTTCTAGAAGCTTTACATTGTCTTTCTGTAATGCTTGTTTATGTTTGGAGGTGGGGGTGGGGAAGAGAAAGTACAGTGAGGTGGAACGGTTATTGACCAAATTGATCATGGGAACAAATCTGCCGGTGGTAACCTTGTTTAATGATATGTTGCCAGGCTCAGCACCTTGCTGGAGCTGTGATTCTTCACCGGCTGGGGCCGCATGATGGATCGCGGTGGGAAGCTGATGGGGCCATCACTCACCACCATCTGCGACACCTGCAGCCACCAGACATTGGTCCCCACTGAGCAGAATAGCCAGGCTGCTGGGCCCACAGGGAGACACCAGGCTCCTGGCTCCTCTGGAGCTCTCTCTGCCCTGCACCTTCTGTTAGAGGGCATTGCCTTTAAGTTTGTGATTATGATGGTTCCCCCCACCCAAAAAAAATAACTTGGGTCCTTTTCACAGTATGTATGTCTCTTTCTCATTTCTCACCCAGGCAAACCTCCTTAGGACTTATTTCAATGTGGCCAAACAGAAGCCCAAGCAAAGCCTTCAATTTGAAAATTCAGAGAATGTGATCATTTTCTTGCAGACTATAAAAGCACATTTTATCATAGTTTTTTTTTCAATTTCAAACATTGATTTAGTGGCACACTTTTGCAGAAGGAGGTTTGCCACCAATGTTCCTAAGGCCAGGAAATGGAGAACCACGGGGTCTCCATCTTCTGTCTCTGTTAACCAGCACCTCACAAATAACTGCTGAGAAAAATTAACAAAGCCACACACAAATGGGTTAAAAAAATTTATGATGTGTGACTGTGAGACCCAGGCCCTATTGTCTACTATATTAAATCTAGACTTACCTATCCTGTCAAATTTAGACTCTGAACAGTTCCAAAATGCTCCAAATTAATTTTTTAAAGAGGTCTTGCTTAGGACTACTTTATTGCTTTTATCAGTGCCAATTTTATTTATTTATTTAATATCTTTTTAAAACCTTATCTGTGCTAATTCTTGGCTTTGAACTTGCTTTTTCTTTTCCCCTGCTCTAAGCAGTCTTCTCTTCCCTGTATTTATCAGTATTTGAGCTTCATGATGTCACCTCCTTCTTGTTGACACTTCTTGGTTTCCCCTTGGAGTGAGATGTTCAGGGCTTGGCTCCTGTGCCTTCATTCCTTTTTCCTTATGGCACCTTCATTCCTGTTTCCTTATGGTCCCAAGATTTGTTAGACAAGATCTATGGAATCCAAGGATGCTTAGCCCCTTCAGCTACAGAAGTGGGACTTGAAACTCTGGTTAGACTTTGCTCTGAGTTGCCTTGACGGAATATTTGGCTCACAGATCAACATAGGAAAAGCATTAGGATTTTGTCAAATGTTAAGAGAGAAGGTGGATGGGCTCTTTCTAAAGCACAAAGCCACTTGCCCATATAGAAGCTCATGAACTATGAACCCACGAGGTTTAGGATGAAGCAGACAATGCCATGTTAAACATTAAAAGGAGAGAATGTTGACACCAGGTGAACCACTGAAGTTCACCTTGAGGTCCTTTGTGACACCAATCCTAGGATTACTGAGTTTTGTAAGTGAAGATTCTGTTTTTCAGCCAGTTTCTGTCACTTGTAACAAACAGTACTACTATTTTCTCTGAAATTCATTATCATTTATTATAAGTTTTCTATGTTCTACAAAAGCAGCCCTCCTGCCTTCGACCAAGGTGGAGCGTCCTGAGGGTGCCATAGGTCCATTGCTTCTTCTGTTTTTCTCCTGGCCCCACCCACTACACCTGTATAGAGCACTCAGGGTTTGTTCTTCAGGGAGAAAGTTAAGACTTTCCTTGAGTGTTGGTGCTATGGGCTTTACCGCTTCTAGCTTCCTGCATTCACTGTCAAGTAGGAGAAATTAAAGAATGACAGATATTCAAAGCTCTCTAGGGGCTGAAGAGATGGCTCAGTGAGTAAAGTGCTTGCTAGGCAAACGCAAGCACCAGGACCTGAGCGTGACACATGTCTGTGATCCTATTGCTGGGGAGGCAGAGACAGGGAATCCAAGCACCAAATCCATGAGTTCTAAGTTCAATGAGAGATTCTGTCTTGAAAACAAAAGTGGAGAAGTGACCAAGGAAGACACTGGACAACATGTGCCTTCACACAAACACACATGCACGAAAATCAAGCTCTCCAAGAAAAGAATCTCTACCAAACTTCCATTAGTTCCTGCACAGAACATACGTTGACTGAGTGTTTGTCACCTGCTTAGTCTTTCCTGCCTATCAAACACCTGAGAGTCTCTCCCATGTCAACGAAAAGCAAGGTCCCGTGTCATTTCTTTCAAACAGTGAAAATGAACACAAGAAATGTTTCTGTATCATCGCAGCCTTAAAAGCTCGACTTGAGAAAATTATATCATTTATAATAAGCTTACTATAGAAAGATACCCAGTCTCTAAAACTTAATAATCAGTTTCATTTTACTATCAGGATAAGTTCAGTTAGAAACCTACTTCAAATATCAATGATTTCTGGAAAGTACATTTCGGAGAGAGACTAACATGGATCCCTGCACTTGAAAACAGAACTTCTCCAACTTTGTTGTGCACAAGACATAAGAACCATAACCTTGTGAGAATGCAGATTTGTAAGACCCATCCACAAGTGTGGGCTAGAGACCAGGCCATAACATTTGCTCCAGCTGAATATTACCGTCCACCCTGCTGAGTGTCTGTCACAGTCCATCCCTCTAGTAAAGCTGCATTGAGTGTTACTTGGCTAGAGTTCCCTCTGAATTGTCTAATTTGTGTGTTTTTTCAGCCTTTCTATCAAGCCAAGTTGTTACTGAGACAAGTAAGTGTCAAACATAAAATTGAAATCAAGTTTTCACCTAAATGCCTCTTTTTAAAAATCTGTCTACATGGGTGAGTACGGAAGCTCCAATTATTTTTCTAAATTTCTCTGCTGCTAAAGGATAATAACAAGGTTAACACATGAGCTATCTGTTGAGTGGAATTAACTCCTGAGCACTGATTTTGTCTTGTGTTACTTACCTTTTTCTCAAACACCTGAGTTCTTTCTTTTCTGTATTCTTGACATTACTAACTGTATTGTCATCTATTCACATATATGAATGTATACATTATATACAAAATCTACAGTATGTATATCAGGACCACGACTAATAAATTGCTGTGCTAGTCTACTTCAGTAAGTTTCATTTGCAAATTACTCACGTGACACTTTTCAAGGAAGAAATGGCTGTGTAGGCCATGAAAAATCAAAAGCTGTAGACACTAAACAAACAAAGAAAGTAAGCGCAATGTGATCGAGTGGAGAAGAGAGAGATGGATAAAGCCGAGGTTTGTAGCTTTCCTATAGAGAGCTCCAGTGCATCACGGTTTGTTTACGTTGTTGTCTCGGGGCTTACTCAACTTACTTGGAGACGTATGTGCAAACACATGTTGCCCTACCTTTCAACCAAAGGTGCTTCAGGAGCCCTGGATGTGACAGCCAATGTCTTTGGTCCTCCAGAAATAAGCGTTCACCTGAACAGACAGCAGAGTGCCATTCATCAAACTGGCTAAGAATGTCCTGTAAATTTCAGTATAATATTTTCTTATCTTATTTTCCTCCTTCACTTTCACCAATATTTCATGACACTATTCTGTGCCAAAGGGAAAAGTGTGCGCATATGTGTGTGTATGCACACGTCTGTTCAAAAGACAGAAACACACACACGAGTCATGTGTTGTGTAGAAATAAACCCTGTCCACTTTTCTTCTTTTTGAAGTGACTCATGGCAAAGACATGCTCTGGCTTTTTGACAAACTAATCAAATGGCCACACTGGCAGCTTTGGGTCTACTACTTAACATAATATATTTGGGATACACACACATATTCTAAGAGTTTAACTTGCACCTCTATGCTACCTTATTTGACCTCTTAGACCATTTTGAGGTATACATCAATATTTATTTATTTCACTTTATCAGTTTTTTTGTGATGGGAATGCTATCTAATAGATAAGCTCTCTTCCACTGAGCTACATCTCTGTGAATATTTAAATAAGATTATAAATGCCTAATATGAAAAAGGTTATGCTTATACCTAATGCTCATCAAACTTTCTTTCACCCTTTCACAGTTTCTATCCATTTCACCACAATCAACCTGCAGCCATTTTATTTGCAATTCATAAATATAATTCAATGCAACCGAAAATTCACTGGGATTCAAGAAAATTATTAGTTTTTCTCTGTGTACACATTGAAGTTATTTCTTTTATTGTTTCTTCAGTAAGAAAAGGTAGTAATGTTATATAGGAAAATTTTCATTTTAAATATGTATAACATGCAAAAGGAACATTCTAGATCATGTGCATTTATAATTATTGTTCCTGCTTGATGGTTAACCTGAAACAAAATTGGCAGAATTAATTATGAAACTGTTACAGTCCAAATCTATTTACAATAAAGCAGTGTGAACTTTAATGCCGTCTTGATAATGTAGCATCTTATCATACATTTTCCTAACACCTAAAATAATTAGAAGCCCTCCAAATATTGCAAGTTCAGTGTTTCTGAGAAAAAAAAATGATCTAAATGAAACTAATGCATTAACCTTTTCAAAACATAATGCTGGACAATGTTTGAATTTATATATGATATATTCATAAAAGCAGCGATCCAGGCTCTTACTCAGTATTATATGAATTTCAGTAATGTCCATTACCTTTCTAGACATTCAAAGCTTATTGGGAAACATTTCAGGTTTTATGTCCCTTTTCATCCTAATTCTTGTTAAAAAGGAATGGGGTTACAATATAAATTACCATTAATATGTCTTTAATTTATCTTTAAATGCTTCTTATATAGACCTTTACTCCAAATGATTGATGGTTTAAACCCTGCAAATTTTAAACTGTTTTGCCGGCCAGTTTGTCTCTATCACAGGGAAAATATGTAAAAACAGAAATACTTTCCAAATGTAGTCTGTTTTCTAAGAAGGTATCTAATAGCTATAGTGTCTAACCCTCTTTTCATTTGGGTGTAATTGATCAGTTTTTAAACATACACAAAACGTAATTTGATGCTTGGGAATCACAATTCAGTTGGCTAAAATGTTCAGAGGAACTTAGTACTATTTGCTGCTATTATGAAATGGACGTATATTGGCATACAAGAATGTTCTGCTGTCCAAAAATTGGAACATTGTAAAAGCCATTTCATTCCCCCAGTTGTATCATTTTAAACCACTGATTTGACTGAATGTAAAAACCACAGGAGCTTTACAGGGGTGTGCTTGAACATCTGTGGGCATCAGTGAAAGCCACTTAATAATCCCAATGAAAGAAGTTTTACATTTACAAATCTGAGACCTCCTTATGCAAATCATTTTGCCTTTAGCCATTTCAAAAAGAAATGAAGGACCTGGAGGATTTTACAGTTTTATATAACACTGGTGAGATAGTTGTCAACCTTGATCTTACATTAATTAGTTAAGATCTTAGCTGATCACAGGAAAAGCACGCTCAAAATGCTGGTCCCCAGCTGAAATGAAGTATAGCCACAAACTAAAATGATAACGATTTCGGCTTTGTTTTATTTAACCCTAAAACTCACCGGTATTCCAATACAGTGTGTATACTGAATGGAATCTTAATACCATAATTCATTATCTACTAACGTGGTTGGCAATGATGTGAGTTCACCATTTAGCCTTCCTATATAGACATCACGCTCCATAATAGGTGGTGGTGTCCTTACACCAGCCGGGAGAATGAAGCAAACAAACTATTTATTTATCATTATTTTTGTTTAAAGACCAGATTAAAGAAAAATTAGTATACACTAATATAATTAGGAGGAATTAGATGGTGGTATATTTCTGTAACATATCAACTCTAAATGTAATGAAGTTTATTATGTCACAATGAGCTTTTTTTTTTCCAGTTTTGTTTCCCCAGCATAACGATTACGCTAAAATAAACCTTAAAGCTATACTTAATTTTTAGGAAATATGACCTTTCTATTATATATGAGGAAGTAAAATTTAAAACTCACAAAACAGCCAATCCCGGCAAAGAATTTCCTTTCCTTTCCCCTACAGGTAGTGTGAAATGGAGCCCAAATGACAGGACCCCATCTGAGCCTCTCCAGCTCCCCAGCTGCACAAACCCACTCTATCAATCATGGCAGGGTGATGCATAGTGGCTGCACGTGTGACAGGACATGATTGAGTGCTGAACACAGGGCCCCGCTTCGCCTGTCGCTCTGTGCATTAGTATTTCTTCAGGGCTGGTGTGAGAATTGTCAGAACTTGGGGGGTGGCAGGGGGTGAAGAGGGATTCCCATTGTATTTTGAAAAAGAAATAATAATGCATTTTTTATTAGCAGGACACAATACAAAAGAGAAATTAGACAGCAAGATGCCCTGGCCACTCAGGTGTGTGAGCATCAGTGCAGCAAGAAGAGATGTTATTAGGCTGTGATTTAGCTTAAATAAGCAGGGGATGCTGAATGAGGCCATTCTTTTGGAGATGTCTCATCCACCCAGTCGTCATACATTTATTCCTTTATGATCACATAAAAGAAAAAGAACAAAGGGTCGAGGCCTACCTACTGTCCAAAATGACTATGAAATCCAACTTTCTTTAGGATAGCAGAGAAAAATTATTTTCATTTTGAAATTCACCTTGCTAGTTTTTTTGGAATTCCCTAATTTAATAACATAATCGAATTATTTAAATGGTTTAACTTTAATGTAAGGATGTGTTTTTGAGAAACGTCAACTACACTGCAGACAGTCTTAATAAGTTCTGCTAATTCAGACACTTATTGAAAATAAACATGGTGAAAATATAGTCTTAAATGTCTACTTTACAGCAGTCAACATTTCATTTGAGTTGATCGTTAATGTATGCATAATCTATGCTTTCTATTATGCAAGAATAAACTATTGATAATAGATTTTGTGTATATAGTTCATATAATCTGAATTTGGATTTCCAAACTAACCAAATACCTTTACTAACAATATCGTCTATTGGAGCCAGTTTTAGCAGGAAGCAGAAACAAAAAATAAAACTTCTATATCTCAGTAATGGAAACTGCTCCCTTCCCCTCATCAAGAGAAGAGGGCTTTAACAATAAAAACATCTGAATCTATGTGATCTTGGGCTAGCCTTTGCATTTTTGTCTAAACCATCTTCACATACTCTAATACAGATCATGCACCCATGCTCAGACATCGAAAAATGTAATAATAATAGTGGACCAGAAGAGACTGCCAGGTGCCCTTTTATTATCCCTATGCAGCTGTTGCTTCCTTCCACCTTTCCTCAATGCGGGTAAATAAAATTAGGACCGGATGACTAAGCTCCCTAGTGAAGGCTTGGAGGGCAGTGAGAGTCCCAGGATAACGTGTGTGTTAGTTATTTCATTGTTCACACGCCCAGGAGCTGCGGTTTTTCCTGACATCTTCAGGAAATTTGGGGGTTACAGAAGCAGAGGTAGCTGGCTAGGAAGCGATGCGCTGACTTTTGGGCGCCCGCTCGCGGTGCCAACCATCGCAAAGGGGTTGGAGGATGGAGAAGGATAAAGCCTGATGTGGCTTAGATTGGGTTCAGGGACACCTGATTCCTTTGCCCCAGAGCTGCTGTGGCCAGATGTGCGGGACTCCACGGCAGCGGTTGTCCTCAACATGGGGTCACGCGCAGTGTTGGACCCCCTCCACAGGGTGGGAGGTCAGTCGTCTGGGTCGGTGACGGGGAGAAACCTAGGCGCCGAGCCAGGCTGGCGCGGTCGCCACCTACCCCGCACCCTGTCCCGCACTTTCCCTCCATCCCGGCTGGTGCCAAATCCCCGCCGCCGAACACGACCCGGCCCTCCAAGGTGCGCAGGTTCCATCTACCCAAACTGGGGGGTCTCCAACATCACTCCACTGCACCTTCCTGGCAGCCTGGCCCGGAGGTGCCACGCACCCCCGAGTGAGCTGGCAGGAGGTCCCCTGTGCGCCACGCGTCCCTCCGCCTCTTTCTTTGGGGGTGTCTCCCTGCGATCCGCAGCGCGGGGACATTCCGCATCCCTCAGAGCCGCGCACCCTCGGGGACAGAAGATGACCCTGTTGGGAAGGCACCTGGGGGCAGCCCGGTACCATCCCACCGCAGGCTCTCCGCGTCCCTCCTCGGCACCCCACGTCGGGTCACGGGCGGGGAGACTTTCTTTAATTGAAGAGTGAAGCATCAATCACTAGGTTCAAGGAAATCTCGCCTGGGTCCCAGCTAATCAGCTAAAAAGGAAGCCCTGCGAAACAAAAGAGCAAAAGGGAATAGAAGCCACTTCTGGCTCTCGGGCGCTGAACTTGGCCTTGGGGCGCAGGACGCGCGGAGCAGACGCGGGGAGCTGGCCTTCCGATCGCCGGGAAAGGGGAGGCGGGCGGGCCCGAGGAAGGCAGGCAAACATCTGGGGATCGGACCATATGCCCAAGCTTTGTCTTGTCCTTCGAAAGTTCCACTGCCCTTGAAGTGATTTTTCAGGCGGCCCACGGGTGACAGGGAGGATGCGCGGCGGGGGGCGGAGAGAGAGAGGGCTGGAAAGGAACGGGGCCAGAGGGACCCGCGGGGGACGGGGGAGCAAAGTGACCCTGCGGCCCCGGGAAGGGAAAGGAAGACCCCCACGTCCGCGGAGGCGCGCGGCTGGAGCTGGGGAAGCGGCTGGTTCTGGGGGAGTCGCCTGGACCCCTGGTTCAGCAGAGGCCAGGGACAGGGAAGGTCCTAGAGAAAACCAGAATGAGAGAAGAGAAAGAGGAGAGAGGGAAAGGGGGGGGACTGCACTGCAGACGGGTCACCGGATGCAGGGAAGGGTGCATGAATCCTGTTTTAGGACGAGTAGCTCACCACCATTCCTCCCCCCACCAATTCTTTTTCTTTTCTCTTTTACCCGCCAACCGACGAACTGATTAGACTGTAATTAAGGCCATAAAGCCCTCAGATTATACACCTGTTTATTCACTAAAGTCGGGGTCTCATCAAGCAAATTAGCTGCTTCCAGGCTGCACATTGGGCCTCCAGCTCGCCTGATTAATGAAGTTTATTGGGAACTGTTAAAAGCATTAACTGCAGAAAATCTCAGCAATTCGTCATATTTAAGGGATGGAAATTAAATCTTGCTATGCAAATGAGGAAAAAAAATCAAACCATCTTTAGGGGGTTACTATCTGCATTTTATTTTTTTTTTTAAATTGCATTCGGATGATGGGCATTAAGAAGAGACATTAGTTGGACTTAAAAGTTCTCAAAATATATGAGGCCACCTCACTGGCCTTATGATGGAAGTGAGGGAGAAAACACAAGATGTCTCTATATTCTGATTCCTGGTGCAAAGGAATTGTTAACACACTCGATGACAATAACAACTTTCGAAAGAAATCAGTTTTAAAACTAAAGTTAATGGCTCCATCTACAGAAAGAGATTTTTGGAATAGTTCTTCAAGAGGCTTAATGCTTGCTCTGTGTGTGTGTGTGTGTGTGTGTGTGTGTGTGTGTGTGTGTTGAATTCAACAACCGAGAAAGACAGGGACAGAAGCATCAGACTAGCATGGAAAAATACCACAAATCAATTAGAATTCTTATAAACTGGCTATAGAAATTGCTTCTGGGATCACTATTTGTAAGCTAACTACTAGTGATTCTTTGCATAGGTGTAGGCAGATGTGAATGAAAAAATAAACAAGAAGAGATATCCACAGAGGAAAGAGGAAATAGAGAAGAAACAGACATGATAAAGCAGAGCATGTGAAGCACATATTAATCCCAGGTGCTACATAGTGATATCAGTACTATACGTATGTGTATTTATGTTTGGAACTGTAGTAGTGAGGGGAGTAGGAGTTCAGAATCTTAGTTATTCCTGGAAAGAGAGAAGTATTTTCGGCAAAAGTAACAAAAGACCAAAGTATAGATGTTTTCTAGTTCAAGAAAAGACTTAAAATAAACGTGTGCCACAAAAATTGTTTTTTTCCTTACAAAGCTTATTGTCACGCAAATCTTTCAAGATGTCTTTTAATTATTTTCTTTTTCCCTAAAAAAATTGATGTATTGTTGTATTTTGGAATATGTTTGATTAACATATTACTATATTTGTTTAAGGACACTGTTGTATGCTTTATAAAATTTCAGATGTATAAAGTAGTAAATATGTGAATTCTAATACTAAGTGTCAGAAAGAAGCACACAAAGCTAATAGAAATCGGAAAGTTTCTAAGAAAATTTGTACCATTACCTCTTTTGAAGTACTTGGTAAATTTTCATAATGATTCTCACTAATACCATAACTCAAAATTGATTTTTCAGTTATTTTTATTTTAAAAATTTAAACCATTGAGATTTATCAATATATCTCCTCTTAATGAAGTCACATTAGGCTAAGGGAAAGTAACAGAAAATTTTATATTATTTTAGGAGTTTTAAGGTTTAAAATGTTTCCAACTGATACATTTCTTCACTGTGTTAAGTATAATACAGCTTAATGAAACTTAAAAAATGTAAATTTAGTGATGCTACTCACAAGCATAGATGATCTTGAAAATTAGTCTTCATTTGTCTTAATCTTTAACAAGTCTTGAAACTATTTTTATTTACTATATTGTAAAACTCCAATGTAGTCTAAATTTCAATCAAAACTACTTTATTTGTATGACCGTTAAATATTACATTGACTCATAAGATGATTCTTTTGTAACAAATTACTATAAGCATTCACATATTGTAAGCAAAATAGACATTCAAAAATAGTTTTGATTAATGAGCAAAAATTCTTGAATGTTCATCAATAGCTGTCATTGGGCTTATTTTGAACATATTCTACAATAATATTCCAATTATTATGAAAACACATGTAAATTTAATTCAGTTTTGCTCAAGCAAACAGGTTTTCAGAAAGAGAGATTTCTCCCATAGTTTTTAAGTAACTTGAAGAAAATATTCTTTGTGCTAACAATTGTTCATTTAATAGGACTTTGCTTTACTTTTAATGTCTCAATAAAGCATATAAATGAAAGAAGAGACATTTCCATTTGGGGGCATATTTTAAAATACGTTTTACAGTGGTATCATTCTGATTTTGAGATACATATCATTATGGCATTGCATTCCTAACAGCTCATTTAAAATATGGATACTTTTGTACAAAGCTAATTTGCCTTTGGAATGTGGAGGCATATAGAGCAGGCTTCTGGGCCACTGGCTAATGGTTATCAGCTATTGTCATTAGTATTTCTGATCTCTAGAGTGGTATGGATAAAGAAGGTCAAAATGGTCCCTGATGAAACGAAACTTTTAAAACCATTTGGAAAAGTTAATGAATTAGCTTTCCCAGCACTTGAAGATATGAGGATTGGGAGATCAAGACTCCCATCAGCAAAATCAAGAATATTCACAGTTGACAGGAAAGCTCAAAGTTTCTTTTTCCCTACAGAGAAATGGCCTCTGAGAGCAGAGGTGGTTAAGTCATAGGAATGACACATGAGCTTACAGAACGGTTTAAGTCCCTTCACCTAATTTTTGCTGTTTTTAGCTTTTGCAGCTCATTGAAAATACTTGCAAAGGCTTATTATAAAAACGCCACTTGTCCTTTTGAAAGCATATTTTCTGCTGTGGATAAAATGACACTGTTCATAGACTAGAAATGCTGTTTTCTTTTAATCCTTCAGCAATAATGAAATAATGAAAGTTTCAGGAAAAGCACATGAGTAGAGGAGATGTGCCATGTGCTCCTTTTTTTTTTAAGAAGCTGTTAAATGATTTATGAACTAAAGATGCTACTTCACTTTACCTCTGTCTCCCTAAGTGTCCGGAATATGATAGTATAAAAGGCCCTCTCACCACATGCTTCTTAGGATCTACTGGGTAGCTAAACCTTCCAAACTCCAAAGGACTCTATGCTTTAGGCAATGTGACTGAGTGGTTTTAAGGCTGTATACTTGTTTTTTTTCATTTGTTTTCACTGAACAGTATATTGAGCATTTTTTTATTCCATAAGGAATATATACCCTTAAAAACAATCAAGGTGCCCATAGCACTCAGTAAATATTCTTACATGCTACATTTCCTATTTAGGGTTCTTAACAATGATAGTTTTTGGATAGATGCTGACTTAAGTATTTGAATTTATAGGTCAAAATTACTTTGGTCATTTTTACTGTTATAAAATCATTAATGGGAAAACAAGTACAATGAGATAATTGAGTTGATAATATTTTTATTCTCCACCATGCAAATATTGATCAAAATGGAATATACTTTATAATTTTATATTTCCAGAGCAAACTTCTGAGCCTAGAAAGGTCAGTGATGGGATTTTTCTTTGATACATGATATGACCTAGATCTTTCTTGTGTTGCAGAAACCCAAAGGGGGTAGAGAGTGCTTCTTTCTTTTCCTTTGATGCAAGACTAAATTGCAACTGTTAAAATGCCTTCCTATGATTGTAACGAGATCCGTGGGGTTTAAGTATGGAATGAATCAATTATTGTAAGCAGAGCCCCTGTATAAATCATGGAATGCTGAAGCCACCTCTGGATTATAAAATGCTTCTGTGACATGATTCAAGGTTTCAGTGTAGTCTCCGTGATGAGGAGGAAATATTCGCCAGCAAGCGACAGCAAAGTTTGATTCACTTACTAAGATAAAAGTGCATAGTCATTAAAAAAATCATACTGGATAGACCTTATTTTTCTAAAAAGGGGTATATAGCAGTTATGAAAAGTCAGAGACAATATACTCAGCCAGTAATAATAAAGAGAAAGATTTCAAAAGTATGCTGAATAAATCAAGTCACAAATAACTATATGAACGCTGTAAAAACAATAAAGTGTTTATATTTGATTTAATAAGGCTCTTTAAAAAACAGTAACACTGAAAGAATATCATCAAAGAAATCAGGACTGTTCAACATGAGTCCTAGGAATCCTAGGACTTGAATGCTTTTCAACTGGGAAAAACAATAGAAAATGAAGCTTCAGCAGGAGTGGAAACAGAGCAATGTCACTTGTATTATTTTTGATACTTGGCCAAGAGACAGGCCGGTTCTGAAAGAGTCCTGTGATTGGCTTTGAATAAGGCAGCTCCCTGAAGCACACTTCTGCCCTTTTGTCTTTAATTCCATGTAACTAGTTACTTAGTAACTTTACAAGTGACTGCTATAAATGATGAGGCAGAAACGTCCTAAATTCCTATGATAAGAGCTTAATATATATATATGGGTGGAACATTTTGAGTGATTAAAGAATACAGTATTTGTTGGCTTATTCTGCTATAATTATATTCCTTCTTTGAATTGTTTCTTTTCTGTATCCAATGAATCAGATATTAACAAAGCAAGGAAGTGTTCAAGTCTTAGCTAAAGACCATGACACCAAGGTTCTCCAATTACTGTTGCATTTTGTTACTTGTCTATTTTTATCAATACATTTCAGGAGTTATACAAAGAATTAAAATCATGATGCCTTATAAAGATGGAATATAGGATCATATTAACTTTGTTCCATATTCACAATGCCTTATAAGTAGCTCAAAGAAAGGACACATTTATATTTTGATAAGATTATACATTTGAATCATAGTTTATACAAAACAATCAAGCATAGCATGATAATGTTTGCCTTTTTCTTAAGAGTATATAAATTAAGTCAAAATATGCTTCTTTCTCCAAGGACAAAAAAAAAGAATTTTAGTATCAATGTTACAGACATTTGTGAGGAAATACAATCTATGTAACAAATTTTATGTGAAAACACAATACCTTCCCACCTGTTTTTATTTTTATTTTGCTAAAATAGAAGATAATCTGTGTATTGGCAATCAACATAAAATCACCCATGTTTTTCTATATTTTGCTTAAAGTACAGCTCACTGTTCGGGCATCTATGTTATTGATGTGCATCTATACGAGTAAAGGGATTTTATATTTAAAAGTTAATCAGGAGGGAGTTGAAAATTCAGAATACTGTCACTAGCATCTGTAAATGTACACTTGAAACAGCTAAAAGGAATGTCTTCAAAGACAAGTTTTTAAGCCTTGTGTTGCAATTGAAAAAAAAAAAAAACAAAACAGTCTCAGAATAGCAGCTTTTACAAATAAAGAGGTAAGTGCTCCTTGGTGGAGAAATTTAAATTCACAGTGAAACCCTGACATCTGCTGGCTAGCAGGAGGAGTGTCAGAACATATCGTGGCTATTTTCAAAGGTTGCCATAAAATGAAAACCAAGTTAGAAATCAAAAGAAATTCTTTCTCTGCTCCCCAATATTTTAGAAATTTTGCATAACATATTAATTTATCCAAATTTTGACCACAGGTCTGATTTTATGTTCATGTTTCCTAAATATTGTTTGGGTTGAAGGTATTTTTTTTTCAAGAAGATCAAAGTGTCAATGTTTTTCAAAAAAAAATGTGCATTTAGAAATAGTTTACTAGGAGTTAAACTTACCCGTAAAAATTAGTTTTATATTATATTTATGGCAGCAAAATGAACCTTTCCTAAATCTTCCCAGTAAACAAAACACTGAAACTTGACAAAGATACTTAGAGTGGTTTTTGACAAAAACCAAAGATAACAAAAATGTTTCTAACCTTTAAATCAAAGATAATACTAGTTGCTTATGCATATTAAAAAGATAGTTCATAAAAAACTTTCAAATAAATAATTACCCTTTTAACAAGCAATTCTCTCTCTCTCTCTCTCTCTCTCTCTCTCTCTCTCTCTCTCTCTCTCTCTCTCTCTCTCTCTCTCTCTCTCTCTCTCAGGCAGAGTCTCACTCTAGCCCAGACAGACCTGAGTTCACTCTGCAGCCCAGGTTCAGGCTGGCTAAGTTCATGAGGATCCTCATATTTCAGCCTCCAAGTGCTGGGAGTATAGGTGTGAGCCACCATGTCCAATTTCACAATACTATTTTTTTTATTAAAATGACCCTAAAGAATAGCATAGCTGATCTAGTAAACTATGCCCTAGGACAAATGACCTACCATGGTAGAATCTGTCTATAGTTAAGTGAAGTTAATCTTGTTGAGTACATTGGAATAATGATTCACAGTGACTGTGTATAAAGTATACCTTTCTTACACATGTAATGTGATGTTAATATGTTCCTCAAATAATTATTTTGTTAAAATTTAAATTTCAACATATAGACATAGATAATTTGGTTCCTGAACCCCATCTTCTCTCTTTCCTCCATTACAACCTTTCCCCTCTCCATAGTCTCTCTTCCACTTTCATGCCACACGTGACCTTTTGTGAACCTCTTCTTCTCTTGGGGTCTCCTAGCTCCCTTCATAACTAATACCCTTCATAACTAATACCCTTTCTCACCTCCTCTCATTTACATACACACAAGCATTCAACAAGCATTCACAGTCAGGATGGAATTATGAGGAGGGACATGATTTTTGTCTCTTTGGGCCTGGGTTACTATATAAGAATAATTGAAACTTTTTCACTTTTTTTTTTAACCTTTTCAAGGTACAAAACCAAAAATTCATGCAGAATTTGATGTCCTCTTCTACATATTTCATGTAAAGTGAAGTAGCCATAGGGGAAGACATTTTGCATAATTTATGTACCCTAAAAGATTTAGCTAAACACTGTGAAAATTGTTGACAGTTTTTAAAATTCATCGTGGTAATTGCCTGGCATTCCCATCCTGCTGGGTTCGTGCAGGCAGAGCTCTGGTCCTGAATACCTTATTTCTTTCTTTGGCTCTGACGTCTTCAAACCTATTGCCCTGTGACATGGGCAGAGAATGTTGTGGATTGATGGAAAGTTCCCCATGTCATAGCATTTCATCAATTCTTCCACAGTGCCAGATGTGTGATAGCATGTACCATCAACATCTGGCTCTATGGTGAGGCTGAGGTCATTATAGTTACAGACCTACCTCATGTATGGTGCAGGGAGCAGAAACAACTCTCTATGTCCACTTAGCACATGTCGCTGTTTGATTTCCTTATAAAAATGATCTGAATTTTCTCTCATAAAATAAATACACTTTAATTCCAGAATATACACTTGAGGACTGTTCAATGGAGATCCTGTGCTCTTCCCTTGTGATACCCTGCCTGAGATTTTTCACAAAGGACCAAGGAAACATACTAGTGTTTGTTCATCTTGAATTCTCAGTGCCTGGTACAGAGTGACATATCAATAATTATATTTAAGTAAGTAAATAATAAATGCAAAATGCTTGTTTTTCCCTTTCCAATATCAGTAACTTTTTATTAAAAGAAAGCATAAACTTGGCTCTAGTTCCATGGTAAAATACCTGCTTGGTATGCAGAAGGCTCATTTCCTAAACCTCAAAAGAAAGAAAAAAGAAAGAAAGAAAAAAGAATGAGGGAGAGAGAGAAACAGAGAGAGAGAGAGAGAGAGAGAGAGAGAGAGAGAGAGAGAGAGAGAGAGAGAAAAGTAAAGCAGGGAAAACATAGGATTGTATTCTGTGTCTACCTGTGTTTGTGAGCAAACAGATACATTATTGAGACTCATACCCGAACCCATTATATGAGATGAGGCTGAAATTTCTTTTCTTAGCAAGAGAAGGGAGGAGGTGAGCCTTATCACAAAGCTTCACAATGAAGCAATCCTTGGGGCCCATGTGGCAGAAACAGGTGCATGGACCAGGTAATGTGAGAGCTGCCAATAGCTCCATTGATAAAGGTTAGACAGCTAGATGCCATCTGCTTCGTGGACATTTGCACATATTAATGGGCCCTGAGCATCCTGTGACATATTTTATATGCCGAAGCATGTCAGAAATTTGTAAAAGATCAAATATGTGGGCCCATAACAGACGTTTCATTATCATGTTAACAATAATCTGAACATTTGCTTTTCCGATAATTTCACTGTAAAATTATGTATTTTTACAGCCCATTCTAATTCCCACATCTTCCCTGATCACTCCTAACCACAACATTGTTCCCCTTCATTATATCCTACAATATTTACCTCTAGCCTCTCATTTGCTGTTGACAACTCAGTTCCACTGTTTTATCTCCTTACTGATGACATTGTTGTCTTTCCCAAATGGTGTTAACTTCCCCAATCAGTAAGTGCTACTTCCTCTGATATCCACACAATGAACAGAGCCAAGAATTTCAGAGATAATGTGAACTTTTAAAGTGCCAGTACTAAATATTTTCTGGGTGCTACTTAAACATAAAGATGAATGTATTTTAATAATACATAGATCATATCTAATAATATATAGATCATACATAGATTTATGTATTTTAATAATATATAAAATATAAATGTATTTAAGTAAGTAAACAAAAAATGCAAAATGCTTTTCTTTTTTCTCTCTAAAATATCAGTAACTTTTCCCTAAAAGAAAGCTATAGCTCAGTGGTAAAGTGCATGTTTGGTACAGCATCAAATATATATGCTGCATATCTGACAGTTCACCTGATCTCATCTGGTGCATTCCTAGTCATTCTCTATAATGAATTTTAAAAAATTTTTTATTAAGCAGAGAGATGAGAGAGAGAGAGAGAGAGAGAGAGAGAGAGAGAGAGAGAGAGAGAGAGAGAGCGCACCAGGGACACCACATTGTGGATCTGGCTTATGTGGGTCCTGGGGAATTGAACTTGGGGCCTTGGGCACTGGAGGCAGGTGTCTTAACCGCTAAGCCATCTCTCCAGCCTGATCTATTTTAGAAAAGTGCTAATTGCAACTGCAATCACTTTCTTTATTCTTGACTTGCTTATCAACTGTTACTAGAATGCTTAAGAGTGGCTGTTATCCCCATGACTGCCTGTAGGAGGAGTTTAATATGTGTTCATTTTCCCTTATCAATTCCACTCAGAACCAGAACTTGACTAAGATTTGATTCCAAGTGGTCGAGGAGAAGAGAGTTTGTTTAATCATATTGTCCACCCAGAACAAAGACCTATTGTGTGATGGTCCTGAGTGAGGCCCCTATCGCCTGGGCTTATATGCTTGTGACAGGAGACTCGTCCCATACTAAAGCAACTTGTGTTCTTGTGATGGCAAAAACATGTCTTCTTGATATAGCCACCCATGCTAGTCTTCTCTATGTGCTGCAAAAATGGGTCAATTTCTACCTATTACTCTTCCAATATGTTTAGACACACACATACACACACATTTCCCTTTTTAAAGAAAACACTGCTGACATTGCTCATTCCCTCTGCTAAGTGTGCCTGACAGAAACAAACCCTGTTTTCATGTCCATGCAGTCAGATGGAGAGACAGATGATAAGCACATTAAGTTTACAGCACAAGCTAAGCACAAATGCTTAGATAAAAAAAGACAGATCAGGGCTCTGGAGGTGCACAGTGGTTAAAGAGCTTGCTGTACAAGCATGCTGGCCTCAGAGCAGATCGCTTGAACCCACACAAAGTTGGGCACAGTAGCTAACATCCATATTCCTGTGGTGAGATGGGAGGTGGAGACGAGAGAATCTCTATAACTCTGAAGTCAAACCTGGTGCTCCCAGCAGGGAACAAGTGACCCCCTCAAATAAGGTGGAAAGCAAGGACCAATACATGGGATTGTCTTCTGACTTTCACACTTGCACCATAGCACACATGTGCCTTCACTGAGGCACAAACACACATACATACACATAATGAGAGTAAAAAGAAGAAAAAGAGGAGGAAGAAAAAAATATAATATCAAAAAGAACCAAAGCAAAATCTGATCCAGGAGAGGGTCTGGTGCTAGGACAGATGTATCAGTTTCTTACTCCTGCACCCGGACTCTCCTCCCATATGCCAAGGTGGAAATTATTTAGAAACACTTCAGAAGCTGGGATGGAGCTCAGTTGGTCGAGTGCCAGCCTAGCACGCAAGAGCCCTGGCTTGGATCTCTGGTTTAGCATAAACTGGATATAGTAGCACACACTTATAATCCCAGAACAGGAGAATCAGAAGTTCAAGGTCTTCCTCAGATAAGCTATCTAACAAGCTTGAGGACACTCTGGAATGCATGAGAACCTTTCTCTAAACAAAAACCTTCTGAATTTATATTTGGGAGGTTTTTGTTCCTGGGTGTGATCACAATAATCCTTGTCTCAACAGTCACCAGGCAAGAGGAGCATCTAGCCGAGAGAGGACTCTGCCTGGGGTTTACTCTGAATGGGGTTTTTATACTCTGTAAACTGGGTGCTGTGAGACTGTTCAACAAACAAGGAAAGTCGTGATGCATCCGCCAAGATTATTTCAGCAACAAATGACAGAAGCCCCTAAATCAAAATGACTTCAACAAGGAAAGAAACCCAGAGGTCAGGGCTCTGTGAGTTTGCTTGGATTTTCTTCTGGAGCCTCTTGGGTCTAACTCATTTGCAGTTCAACTTCATCCTTACAGTGACAGCAAGAAGGCTGCAGTGTTGTCTGACACCATATCCAAGCACAGCGGCGGCCAGGAAGAACTATCCCTGTGTGTGTGTGTGTGTGTGTGTGTGTGTGTGTGTGTGTGTGTGTGTGTGTGTGTGTATGTGTGTGTATGTGTGTATGTGTGTGTGTGTGTGTATGTGTGAACCTGGGGTCTTCTTCAACCACTCCCCACCTTATTTACTATGAGTAGGTCTCTCACTTGAAACCAGAGCACAGAAGTTTGCCTGATCCAGTTTATAGGGGACTGAAGGGCATTTACATAACTGCTGAGAACCTGAACTTCAGTCCTCGTGGCTGTGCATAAAGCCCTTCATCTATGGAGCCATCTCCCCAGTCTCCCATTCTCCTTTTGAATGGAAAATTATCCATCATCATTCATTTAAGATTTTTTCAACACCTGATGAATGCTAGTCGATATTTTAAGTACTTGAAATGTAGCCATAAGCAAAACGATAGACCTTTTCTTACAGTTCACTGGTCATGGATGGATCACGTGACATCTCATAGCTAATCAGTACAAAGAAAAGAACCATTATGATTGAATGAAATTCAATCCAAATTATTCTGAGAAAGGTCACTCATCACTAAGTCACTTAGGGAAGATATAATCATTTGAATTGGAGATATTCATTAGAGCAACAGCCTTCCATAGACAATCAATGTGTCTGTAAACAGAACTGAGAAGAATGTATTATTTTGTTGTTACTGCTCAATTTGTGAAAGCTACATAATAACTTGGAAACAACTCATACAAAATACTGTGCTAAATAACCAGGATTCACACACACACACACACACACACACACACACACACACACACACAATGATCAAAGAATAATTTAAGTCTCTACATATACAAAACGACAAAACAGCAACAGCAAAATGTTCTTAATACATTGCTGTTAATTTGCTGTGACTTTTCTTCAATGATCTTGTTCTTCTTTAAATAAAAACTAAGTTCCTGTCAACTGTGTCCAGTTACATTATCCAATCTAAATCAAATAAAACAAATTTATGAAGCCTGACATTTCCCAGTCTCAGATCAAAGCAATGACATCTTTATTAGTTTTTTTCAGTACTTTCAGTTCAAACAAGAGGTAAGCAATTTTAAAGAAAAGAACTCCCTTGCCAAAATATCACTAAGTCAATAATGAGAAATATGTGATATGTTAGAGTTCAAATTTTTAAAAATACTTATAAATTAATCAAAACTGTATTCTTGACAATCATAGTTGGGTTTGGATAATGTTCACAAGACTTATGCTTGAAATAATTATGATTTATCAGAAAAAAAATCTGTCTTGCATTATACAAAGAATATCCCAGGTATCAATATTGTGATATATTTTGGGAGCTCACAGAGTCAGACCCCAAAATAAATGATGTATAGTCTGTCTCAGTCTCATTACACTTTGATTTCAGTTTTCATGCAGACTTGTAATCAAGGGGCTAATGATGGCTGTGCAGGCTGCTGGGATCTTGGGAAGAAAACTAGGAAACGGGTCCCTCCCTCTATAATAAGACCATCCACAAAACACACTCACTAACAAGTGCCAGAATGTTTCAAAACATGTACTGTACACTCAGTATATATCACATCCAATAGCCAGAATCTAGAGCATTATTCTAGGGCATAAGAACATCCTGTCTTTTATTGACAGGGCTCAATTGAAGACTTAGAAATGCAGTTATGGGCAGTGGATGGGGAGGTGGATCAGTTGATAAAGTACTTGCCACACAAGCTGGAGGACCCCGAGTTTGGCTCCCTAGGACCCACGTAAAAGTTGGATGTGGTGGTGTACAACTATAATCCTAGCACTTTGGAAATGGAGACAAGAGAATGGCCAGGGCTCAATGGCTAGCTAACCTAGCTGAATCAGTGAGCTCCAGGTTCAGTGAGAGACTCTGCTGCAAAAATTAAAGTGGAGAACGATTGAAGGAGACCCTCAGTGTCAACTTCTAGCCTTCTTAAGCAAGAGCACACATGTGTACTTGCACCTGCACACACATACGTGCAGCTGAACATACATACAAGTACCCACACACATGAGAAAAATAAAAAAAGAAAGAAAATCAGAAATGTGTCCCCTTGGAAAGCTCCAGAGAGCAAAGGCTCATGCTCTCCAGACACATGAAAACAGATGACCAGTGGCATGTCTCTCAAGGACAGGAGACGCATCCGCGACTGGGACTGTGTGAGCTGCAGCAGCCGGAGACTGCGCACAGGAATCCTGTGAGAACTGCTTTTCCTATCAGTTTGACACCCGAGCTGCTCAGAACTGATAGATTCTTCATCAATTACCTTGAAGCACAAAGGCTGTAGGACAGCAGGTGAAGAGAGCTGACGGCCCTGTCACTTTGGGCTATGTGAAAGCATTGTTCTCTCCCCCCACACACACTTTCTTCTTTTTCTTTAGGCCATTTCATCAATCAACCAAACTACACCACAATTGAGACCTAAAACTACAAAACACATGTAATGACACATGGTTAAATGACTGGGAACTGCCTAACCCATGAGGAATTGGCTCACAATTTCATTTGATTTAAAGAATCCGTCCAACAGTTGTTAGACACTCAGGTAAACAGACAGGCACGTAGCCTCATATGTCATGTGGTTATAGTTTGGTATTGATAAAGCTCTAAATGTCCAATGTCAAAAGATATGCTTTCAAAATCAAAGACTTTGAAATCTTGGAGTAAATGCCATTTGGAACCAGGCAAAACTACATTCTTAGAGAGAAGCAAATACAGACTATAAACATTCTGGTGAATTTCCCAATGTTGTCCAGAGGCAGGAGTCTTGTTGCTTCTAGATTTGATATAAAGGATAAGCCAGAGAACAAACTTGTCATGGGGGATGTGGTGAGAGGCCATCAGAGAACACAAGAGCTCGGGCAGTCCCTAGAGACAGCAGAATCTCTGAAGGTTCTGGTACGGTGGAGGTCACACCTCTCTTGGAGTTGAAAGGTGACTTATTTTGTCTTTTACACCAGTAAATATGATTAAACTCCTGCTATTGTGCTAAATTTCCAAGACTCTGAAAAGTCAGGGGAATAAAAAAGGTCACTGCAGTATCTCATTTCATCAGCAATTGGTGGGATCCTGGCATAGGAAGAAGTCGAAAATTACTCACCCTGAAATCTGGAAATTCCAAGTGGAGAAACCCAGGTGGCCTGCTTAAGTGTGGAGCTACAAAAAAGGGGATTTCATAGTATGTGACATCTTGCTGTCAAAAAATGTCATTTCAGTAGCAAAAAGAGCTAGATGGGGGGGGGCAAGATGTGGTAGGAGTTAGTTCCATCTCACTCTGTGAAGATCTCCTGTGTGTATGTGTACATGTGTATGTTCGTGTGTGTACAGGTGCATGTATAGGTATGGACTTGTGTGATATGGATGTGACATGGAGCCATGGGACAAAGTCATGGGACATTTCACAGGTGCTGTCTGTCCATCTTCATTCAGACAGAGTCTCTCATTGGTCACTAGGCTTCCTTGCCAGAGAACTCAAGGAGCAATCTTATCTCCATCTCCTCGGCACTGGAATTCTTCCTTCTTTTCTCCTATTCCCTCTCTTTTTCTCTACTCCTCTTCTTGTCTCTCTCTCTCTCTCCTGTCTCTCTCTCCATCCCTCCCCCTTTCTCTGACTTGGAAAGCTTAGAAAGAGGAGTGAGCAGCTCACAGTCAGCCTCACTTGCTCTGCTGGTGATGGACCCAGTACCACGCACTGTAGTGACACAATGAAGTACAAACTACTGACAAGAAGTGAGTCTGGACAAGAAAGAGTTCACTACTAAGGGAGATGTCTCTGTCACTCCCTCCAAGGCTCAGGGGCCATTGCCACAGAGGCATGGAAACAATGGAATTCAAAGGAAGGGGAGGAGTGCTTTGCAATACTGTTTGCCAGACACAGGAGCTATGAGCTCACAGTGGCTGATGGAGGGAAAAATGATGCCATCAAAACAAAAGAGAGACTGGTTGGAAAGAAGGGATTCAGTGGAGTCAGGATTTGGGAAGGGGAAAAGGGAGGCGGATGGAGAGGATTATCATCATGATAGATCGCCTCTATTATGGAGGTTGCCAATAAAATGTTATGAAAATTAATAAATAAAAATAAGTTAGTCTTCTTGTATTTGATGACCCTGCTAGCATTCATGTAACTGAGACCGAGTTTTGTTCAATAGCCACAGATGAAATTCTGAAGTTTTCAGCTTGGATTTTGCTCATGTAGTGATTGCAGTTTACTGGATCATTCCAACACTACCTCCCTCATTTGTCACATAGGTCTAACACCAGGAAGTGCACTTACTTGACCTGTGTTAATTAGGAACATGCCCTGGATAAAGATGGAAAAGAAAAGAACATGAAACATTCAAGTCCATCAACCAAATGCCAAAGAAGAGCAGACACTGGTGTGTAAAACACCTTCAAGATCGCAATACTAAATTCATTTAAACTCAAAGAGCCACGCTCAATGAAGGCTTTTGTGTGAACTGGATTGTTTAGGTTGATACATTTGTGTGATAAGAAATCCACTGAAATCAAACTTTCCTTCCTAAATAATGGACAGAGATCATTCATTTGTGAATCCAAACACCTACCACACTTAACACCATGTGCTCATTGGATGTTCCCTTCCTTCCTCTTGCTTCCTTCCTTCACTCCTTGTCTTACTTCTCTCTTCCTTCCTTCCTTCCTTCCTTCCTCCCTCCCTACCTCCCTTCCTTCCTTCCTTCCTTCCTTCCTTCCTTCCTTCCTTCCTTCCTTCCTTCCTTCCTTCCTTTTATTTTAAAATAGAATCTCACTCTTTGTGAGATCCCAGGTTGGCCTTAAACTTGAAAAAAAGTAGCACAAGTATCTGATGTTCATTTGCAACAGCAAGAGTCCCTGGTGTGTGCATACACACACACACACACACACACACACACACACACACACACACACACACACACCCTTAAGGGCTTTCCTAGTAGGAGGGGCTAACCTCACAGCTCTGGCATCTAAGACCTATGAATAATGAACATACGTGGATACAATGTCAGCTTCTAGGTGTGCACACTATGTTTCAAAATGCTCCAATTTATTGTGCTCACAGAGAGAAAATGTAGGTTCCTGCTGGTGAGGGGCTCCTTTCCTTCTTAGGAGGATAGATTCCTGGGATTTTCAGGCTATTTGAGGATGAGAATTTAATATTCAAGACCCTTTAAAGTCTAGGCTTTCTTTATCATAACCAAAAACTAATCTACTTACAGGTTTTTTTTATGAGTACTAAGTGGCCTCATTCCCTTTCTCTAGAATTCTCTCTGGCCCTTAACTAGCAACTAGCCTGCCTCTGTCTTCCTCCACTGCTCCCAAACTACTTTCCTGTGTGACTACATGAGTCAACACTTGAGATTAATGAGAGCTAAATCCAATGAATTACATTAGAACATATTTTTAAAAATATTTTTATTTATTTGCCAGCAGAGAGAGATAGAAGAGAGACAGAGATAGAGAGAAAAAGAGAGAGAGGGGGGAAAGAGAATGGGTGCACCATAGTCTCCAGCCCCTGAAAAAGAGCTCCAGACGCATGTACCATCTTGTGCATCTGGCTTTACATGGTACTGGGGAATCGAGCTGGGATTCTTTGGCTTTGCAGAGAGGTACCTTAACCACTGAGCGATCTTACCAGCCCTGAACATATTTCAATAAAGATATCGTATACAGAGATGTGTTTCGTGGAGAGACATGTGCTCAAGTTTCTTCATTGTAAATTAAAAGAGAAATTGCACTCCATCACAAGTGAGACAGTAGGTTTAGAAGAAAGTAGAAAGATCAGAGCAATCATTATAAATGTTTATAGACAGAGCTGGAGCCTTAGCTACAGTTCATCCTGGTTAAAGACACGTTTTATGTTGTACGATTCCTCTTAGAACATCAATCTAATAAGCACCAAATGAGGCTGGAGACAATGCTGTTGTAAAAAAAATGGAAAAAATGATTAAAATATGATAATTATACTGACAGCTTATATGCTCAATCTAATCAACCAAGCTTCCAATTTGTCATAATGTACACTCACTCGTACATTACTGCTTAATTACAGCAACACTTCTGTTTGGAAAGGTTGTCAATCATGTGAATCCCCATCATTTTTTCTTCTTCTTTTTCTGTGAATAAGAATATGTTAAGCAAGGATTTGAATCTTCTGCATCATTGGTTTAATTCTTAGAATAGTTTTTTTATGTTAAAACTGTGGTTCTTATTTTCTTTGGAGTCTATTCCATATGTCATTCCTTAACATGAGAATGGAAAGGTACTACCCAAAATGAAAGGAAATATTTGCAGACTTGGTGGCCTTATGATTATTATTAAAACATCTATGTACTTGAACTAAAAGAAAAAGACAGTATTTTTGTATGTGGGTATATGTGTGTTATGCACATGGTTATATATGCATTTGTATGTGTGTGGTCTAGCTCGTGTGTGTGTGTGTGTGTGTGTGTGTGTGTGTATGCAGGTGAATATGTGTGTTTGTATGCATGTAAGCTGCTAGAAGAAGACCGTGAGTGCTTCCTTGATCACTGTCCTCTTATAATGACATAGAGTATCTTGATGTGCTAATACCCACCAATTTGGCTTGACTAGTTAACCAGTGATCTCCAGAGAACCTCCTGTCTCTGCCTCTCCAGGGCTGGAATTAGAAGTGCGTGCCATGACATCCAAGTTTTTTATATGAGGGCTGGGGATCTGAACTCAGATCCTCATGCTTGTGGGCAAAGAAAATACTTTACCCCAGAGTCTTCTCTTCACAAGTCTTTTGCTTTAGTTAAGAAGTCATACTTGGATGATTCAGACACTTCTCCATTTGTGTGCAGTTCACATTGATAATGAAACATAAGTAAAATGGCTGAGAGGTTAAATTTCAACAATCTTTAAAAAGCCACATGAGTAATGATAGAAACAGACTTTTCTACTGAAAATTTGATTTATTACCTTTTACTTTCTCTCTTATGACCCCATCATCCCTTTACTTACATATCTGAGAGGGAGTGTGTGAATACGGATGAGCCAGAGCTTCTGACTTTAGGTGGGTACTGGGAAATGAAACCTGGGCCACAGGCTTTGCAAGTAAGTGCCATTAACCTCTGAGCCATCTGCCCAACCCTTCATCATTCTTCTAATTGGTAAACACATTCATAAACCAATTACATAAATGCATATGCCAGGGTCACCTACTGAGAATTGATAACTTGCCCATGTAGCCAAGTTAACTACAAGATAATAAATGGAAACAATTACCTATACTATTGAAAAGACTGAAGCTGGATTTAATTTAATTATTTGAAACATAATATTGAATGTATAAGACATATGTGTAAATATATGCAAATATCTGCCACATAGTGATAAATAGTGCACATGGTGTCTTTCAGAGGCAGGTCATTGGCTCCTGCCATGGCTTCCCCGTGAATACCAAAATCTCTGGATGTTTTGGTCTTTTACATTGGCTTTCTGTGTCTGCAGATGTCACCATGTGGATCCACTTTGTCAAGAAAATATTGCTAACATTAAACTGGTACTTTCAGGTTAGAGCAGGATTCCCAGTAGAATTTTTTTTACCCCATCTGCAGGTGTAAGTCTGTGGAGAAAGAGAGCCAACTACACATGCAAACTGTACATACTCTGTATGTATAGAAAATGATATTATACTCATAGTATATTCTCAATTTTTTTTGAGGTTTGGTCTCCCTCTTGCCCAGGTTGACCTAGAATTCACCATGTAGTCTCAGGGTGGCCTTAAACTCATGGTGTTCCTCCTCCCTCTGCCTGCCGAGTGCGGGGATTAAAGGCACGAGACACCAGGCCTGGAATAGTCTCAAATTTTTAACCAGAGTTATTTAATCATTTTATCAACTGATCAGACCATTACATAAGAACTGAGAAACAGTATTAATGACCAAGGACATATTTGTTCTTACATTATTGTTTTAAGATTCCATCTGACCATTAGAGCCCCCAAGGCCACAGGAGGAAGACAGAGAAACAGGATGCATTTCTTCTTTATCCCTAGAATATTCTCTTGTGTAATTTAAGAACAATGAACCAGAAGTGCAAGTTCACAGGCTTCTGCTATTCCTTAATAGCTCATTTTGCAAAGACCAGACCCTGGAATACACACATGCCAGATTGGGAGGTGAGTCCATGTCTGAAAGCACCATCATTCCATTATGTCCTTGAATTCCTTACTTATGTTCAGACCATTCATGTCAAGGCTTTATTCATTAAGGCCTTAGGTATAATGCAAGCTGGTTCCAAGGACCTAAGGTCACTCAGAACACACATTACTTTCAAGAAATTTGTTTAAAAATTCATTACACGAGTTAAATATAAAAACCTACAAGCAAAATTAAAATTGAATTTTAATGGTTTTATATCACCAGGAGCTATAATATTGATTGCAATCCTGGACCAAGTCCTCGATTACCTGGGTTTAATGTAGAGTTACAGCAGAGGGTGGGCTTTATTTATTAATTTTAAAAAATTGTAATTATTTTTATTTCTAAAATATTTCCTAAATAATACTTATTGATCAAATTAGAAATGGAACAAGCATCCCTATTAGATAGTTTTGAATATTCCCATTATACTTCTGCTAAAAATTTATGGAATAATTTCTGAGTGTCAATCTGTTTGACCCAATGTCAGATACCAAGCAAACATACACAGCGTACTTAAAAACTGAATGTGTGTCATTTCAACTTAAGAACAGTCAGTAAAATGAATATCACTCAGTTCTAGAAAGAGTATTTTTGTAGTTTGTTCTAGCATCTGGATTTGCATTTAAAATAAGTCCAATATGGCAACCTGTATAAATGTGAGCTGCTGAATTTAGCGTAGATATAGGGCTCTTTTTCATCATATAATTCTTTACTCTTAGCTGTATGTTTAAAGTCTCTGTAACAACATGTTGAGAAAGTAAATTTAAATAACATATTATTAGTTCATCTCATAAGTAACAAAAGCTGGAAAAGACTGAAACCCTCGACATTTAATCTGTGTTCATAAGCTTGAATTTCTTTAAAAGCTACATGTCAGGCACTGCTCCATCCCGAGCAGTCCTGGGTAACAGGCCACTTGACCAGGCCATTTTGTAGCTAAGGAAAGGACTTGAATAAAGTCAATGGTGTCAGAGAGAAACCCTTTGTCACGTCATGGCTGTGTAGATACCTTCTGCTCTGGAAGCAATCTATGTTCATATGAAAACGCTGGGATTTCTCCTTCTACATATTTAGTGACTAAAGTCTTACCATGGAATCTTCACCACTCTCATTTTAAATAAAGATGTGTGGTATGTGGTTTATCACCAACTGTTGTCTTTTTCTTTTTTAGCAGCATAGAAAGAATTAGGTTATGGTGGTTTCAAATGCATTTTGTATTGTTTCCCTTTCTCTCTCCTCTCTCTTCTCTCTATCTTCTCTCTCTCCTCTCTCTTCTCCCTCTCCTATCTCTTCTCTCTCTCTCTCTGTGCCCTTCCCAGCCACTGTAGCCTCCTTTCTGCTTTCAGACATATTTCTTTTCTTCCTCCCCTCTTCTTCCTTTGTCTTCAGCTCTTCCCTTTCCTGTCTTCCATCTTATTTCACATTCTATTATAGGCCCTCAGGTCCCCTTATTTACGTGCAAACAAACATTTATTGTTAGGATTCCCTTATGAGAGAAAGCGTGCAACTTTTTTTTCTTTCTGGACACAGGTTATCCAGCTTAGTATAATTTTTTTCCAATTTCATCCATTTCCTACAAATCTCATGACTTCGTTTTTCTTGACAGCTGAGTAAATTTCAACTGTGTAGATACACCCCACTTTTATTTTGCAGGCACTAGTTGATTCTAGTTGACAGCTAGGTTGGTTCTGTTTTATAGCTATTGTGAATAGAGCAGCAATGAACATAGATGTGCAAGTTTCTCAGTGATAGGCTATAGGGTCCTTTGAGTCCATGCACAGTAACTGTATAGCTGGGTCATTTTGTAGACCTATTTTTAACTTTTCCAGAAATCACCACATTGATTTTTACAGTGA
This sequence comes from Zapus hudsonius, assembly GCA_004024765.1. Lineage (NCBI taxonomy): Eukaryota > Metazoa > Chordata > Mammalia > Rodentia > Dipodidae > Zapus > Zapus hudsonius. Next base: position 39,334 of record PVHP010001506.1, on the reverse strand, counting down.
TACAACAGTTCACACTCCTACTAACAGTGAATAAGGGTTCCCCTCACTTCAACCTCACCAGCATTTGTTGTCATTAGTTTTCTTGATGTTAGCCATTCTGACTGGGGTCAGATAGGATGTTAAAGAGTTCTTCACCTTTGGGTTTGCGTAGCTACAACCTCTGAAATTCCTGGTAATATTCTTTCATGCTTATGGAAAGATTTTTTTAAAGGTAGAAAATTCATTTACAATGGTCTTATCCATAGGTGGGTCTTATTTCCTCCTTCTGGAATCTATGATGGATTTAGAACGTGCTCATAATATGTACATGGATGGAAATGCTGACCTCAGAGGCTGCTTCATGAGGCTATTTTTGTTCCTCTTGGTTTTCTCAGGAGAATCTACCTGTCTTGTCTGACTACCCTGGAAATGTCATACAGTGGGGGGGGGGGGTTTATAAGAAGCTCAGAGTGGCACTACAGTGGTGGTGATCTCCACTGTCCCCATGCCCATGAACCCCATCTACTAGCCAAGCTCCCCTGAATGACCAGATGATCTGACAGCTGAAATCCGCATGAGCTCCTGACCTATAAACTCCATGCCGGTGTGATGAAATGGCTGTTGCTTTAACCCATTATTTCTGCAGGTGGTTTCTTCTCTAGCAATAGCAACTGAAGCATTTTGGAGCTGATTTCATGCTAGTTCTTAGCTACCTTACCTTTTGTCATGTAGATAACATTATCTTAGAAAATAAACTGAAACCAACCCTATTCAGCATGTGTTTTTACTGGTAGAGAAAAAAATTCCTCTCTTTTCAGGTCACTTTCTGACTGATGATTATAAGAGCTAATGCATGCTACACTTAGGAATAGTTTTGTTCTACTGTAAAATTATTAATTCTTGAGCAATTATGTCTGATATCCCCAAACAATAGCAAGGTGCAATGTTGATAGTATGTGATGTCCAACAGTTTTATTGATGAAAGAACTTTTGCCATTTGTTCATCCAGCTGCCTTGGTGATTATGTTCATCATTAATCATAGAGTTAGGTCTATCTATATAATTATCAGCTGAGATATAGTATGTTCCCAATGTTACCTTTGTTTTTTTAAATGTCTTTATTATGAATAAGTATATACATTGTATGAACAAATCTTGTGACTGTGTCCCCATTTCCCTTCTCTCTGTCTCTTACCCACTGGGGTCCTTCCTCAGTGCGCATACTGGATCTGTCCATAGGATAGGGGGGTATGAACTACACCAGAGGGAGCCAGTTTTTCATTCTTTTTTTCCTTCCCCCTTTGTGTGTGTATTGTTGCTGAGGGGGCAATGCCTCTGGATATTCTCCTCCACCATGGCTCTTAAAATCTTTCCGCCCCCTCTTTCACACAGTTCCCTGAGTCATAGTGGGTGAGTTTTGAGTCTGTTTTGCTGTTGAGATCTTAAGTATCTCTGAATCTTTGCCCTGGGTTGTGTTGGGTATCATTGGTATCTGTCTCCATTGACCTTTCATGGGTTATTAGACATTCTGTGGTGAATGGTCTCCTGTTTGTCTTGCAATGTTACCTTTGTAATTCATCCTTTTGACTCAATTCTAATTGACAGTTGTTATAGAATGTATATCTTTGTAATTTGAACTCCTGATACTTTTTTTGCTACAAATTATAACAACAAGCAACATTATTTTGAGGTCAGTTCATTTGTCTACCTAGAAGGCAATAAGATGCATTTTCTGGTGTGGAGGGAAAGCAATGAGAAGAATTTGACCAATTTGTGCTAGTATTTATCAAGGTTTAAATGCATTTTTTTCTGCTGGTCTAATTTTATAGAATTCACATCCTTGTTGGACAACTGCTTGTATGAAATTATTGGGATGATGTGTTCACTCATTCCATGAAATTCAGCCCATGTTTATTCTAGAGGTAGATGACTAGTTTTCTATTCACATCTCTTGTAAATCACTCATTTATATTTATAAACTGTGGACAAAATATCATCACCACTTAACATGTACTGCAAAAACAATACGTGCAGGCACTTAATGTCAGGTCCTCGTGTTTATTACCACATTCATCCTTCATGACAACTCTGGCGTCAGTACTTTATTTTCAGCTGAGGGAACTGAGGCAGAGAAGGATGAGGAAACATCCCTGAGCTATCTATTGCTGCTAAATATTAGAAACTATTTGAGGTGGGGTTCAAACCTGAATTATCAGATTGTACCAACCATAATTAACAAGACATTTCCTTGGTCGATAGGAGCTGTTGCCCTGGTTTTTATTGGCAGGCTTTCTGTAACTATTTTCCCCACAGTGGTATGGACGGACCCTCTGTAGTCAGCCTCTTCTTCCAAGGCCTGGAGCTGCTTCACTGGGCATAGGTTCATGTCCACTTGCTGATAACTCTGTGTTGGTACTTGACTCTGGAGCTCTGGAGAAGCTCACTTCCTTGAACACTTATCTCTTTCATCAAGCTTCTTGTCATCTGTCCATGTCATATGTGCAATGTCTGGACCAAGAATCCTAAAGAGCATTTGGAAATGTTTGTAAATACCACAAGCAAATATCACACCAAGACATGGAGGAGGAAAAGAATCAGTTTGAGGGACAGAAATGATCCACAGAATTGTCATATGTTTTAGCAACCTCAGCTTCCTGTGAAGGAGGCAAGGACTGAGAAGAGCATCACATTATTAAACAGAGAAAAGTTAAAGGTGATTGAATGGTGCAGCTAGTTGGATGGCCCCACACTGCACCACTCAAGGTGAAGAGTGTGCCCAGCAGAGGCTAGAACATGCAAGGATGATGAGCATCACAGAGAATTAGGCCAGCTGTGTATAGCAACAATCTGATATAGAGAATATTTGAATAGAACATCAACCATTGAAAGTCAGATGAGATTTAAGACAAAACTGGATGAACAAGAGGAGGGCTAACAAGCAGGCCATTGATACGGTGACAAAAGAGGTAAAATGTCTGGGATAACTGGTTAAGTTTTGTTGTCAACTTGACCTTTTTAGTAACCTTGGGTAGGTCTCTGAGGATGTTTAAAGGAAGGCAGTCTCTCAATAGGGTGCAGAATGTAAGGACCATCACAGAAGCTAGAAACGAAAATTCCTTCCTGTCAGGGCAGTGCAGGAATGAAATTCTAGACTCAGGAAGCCAAAAAGTCTGGGAAAGGGTTGTAAGACCTTGACCTAAGGCTATATAAAGGGGGAGAAAAAAATTCTCTCTCTTCACCCCCTGCCTGTTTGCTATTGTGTGTGTGGTACTGGTGATGCTTTTTTCTCTCTCTGCTTGGACCTGTGAAAGGGGACCAGCCTCTTTCACCATTATGAACTTCTCCTGGATCTGTAGCTTCAATAAATCCTTTCCTCCCATAGGCTGTGACTGGTTTGGAGGTTCATCTCAGCAGCATGTGGCTATGACAGTGTCTATTTATGACCAATAGAATATTTTATTGACCCTAAGAAATGGAGCATATAACCTGATACCAAAATGAATATCCTTGGACACTATTGGATCTTACTTCATGATGATATAAAAAAATTGGGGGGGCTGGGAAGATTGCTCAGTGGATAAAGCCCTTCCCACTGAAGTCTGAGTACAAGTTCTATCCCCAGACCCTATGGAAAAATCCAGAGGCTTTTGTGGGAATTTGCAATCACATGAGATGAGAGCTGAAGTGAGGAAGATTTCCTAGATGCTCATGATGAGTGCAGCAATAAACAGTAAGGAATGAGAGAGACCCTGTGTGGAAGGGAAGTGGACAGTGAGGATTGCTGCCTGAAAGCTCCTCCTCTGGCCTCCACATGAATGTTGTGGTATGTGCATGGCCACATTCATGCAGAACACACACAGCTAGGGCCAGAGATGCATTTCAGTGGTAGAGCTCTTGCCTAGCATTCACAAGGCCCTGGGTTTGGTCCCAGCTCTTCTAAAACAGAACAGAAAAGTACCCTTTGCCTTTCTGTCTCAGGGAAAAAGAAAACCTTTCTTTCAAACAGTGGTGGAGAAGTGGGGGCTATGGCTCCATTTGTAAAGGGCTTGCTCCAAAAGCATGAGCACCTGAGTTTGGATCCCCAGCACCTTCGTAGAAATCAGCGCAGCTGCAAACACCTATAATCCCAGTTTTGGGAGGACAGACACTAGAGGATTCTTAGGTCTTGCCTGATGAGCTCCAGGTTCAGGAGAAATCCTGTCTCAAAAATTAAGGTGGTGAGGAATTGAGGAAGATACCTGATAGCGACCTCTGACTTCCTTCAAAATCATACACTAAATTTTTCTATTTCTAATTAGTAACTAATATATAACCATTACTGTACTGCATATATGTAATATTGAGTAAAAGTATATATTTAAATTTTTTTCTTTTATTTTCATGATTAAAATTTTCAACATACATTATTGAAAACTGCATTCTAGATGCTATAAGTAGAGATTTTTATACCAGCTTTTTTATTTAAATCTTTATTAAAAGTTTTTCCTTATAAAAAATAAATTCTAATCCCTCTATAGCCTGAGGGAAACCACTTAACCTTTATTCTTCAATTTTATTTAAAATTGAGCTGATAATATTTACTTCCCAAGGCACTATGCATACTAATTAATTAATGTTGGCAAAGATCTTGAGGACAAAAATATGTAGAAATGCTAAACCTAATATTCTGTACAGTGGCCTTGACATTCTCATCCTTTGTGATTCCTTGTCTACCAGTGATGAAATGTTGAATGGTAAACTATTTTATTTTATTTTTTTGAGGTAGGGTCTCTAACCCAGGCTGACCTGGAATTCACTGTGTAGTCTCAGGGTGGCCTTGAACTCATGGTGATCCTCCTACCTCTGCCTCCCGAGTGCTGGGATTAAAGGCATGCACCACCACGCCCGGATGGTAAACTATTTTTTGTTGGCCATATCTATCAGTTTTTAAAATTATTTATTTATTTAAGAGCGAGAAAGAGAGAGAGAGAAGGTGAACGGGCATGCCAGGGCCTCCTGCCACTGCAAATGAACTCCAGATGCATGTGTCACTTTGTGCATCTGGTTTAAAATGGATACTGGGAGTAAAGCTCAGGCTATCAGGCTTTGCAAGCAAGTGACTTTAACCACTGAGCAATCTCTCTCCTCCCACTACCATTGTTTAGAATAATACCTTAGCTAGGGAAGATCTTCATGATTGTATACAGATATGAAATCATGTTCATTATATGTAAAAATAAATAAGTAAAAATAATATTATGAGATTATTTCAACATTGGTTTCCATGAGATTTTTTAAATAGATATGAATACATAGCATGGCATATAATACTCTATTTCAACATATTGTTGATAATGTGATATTAGAGATATTAAATAAATACATAGGACACTTTTCACTTTTCTAGTGGGGATCACTTTGGATTAAGTCCCATGATTACTGAATATGTTTAAGGAATCCTCAAAACCATGCCCTCAGCCTTGTGACATACTTCACAATAACAAAACCTCAACATTATATGTAGAATACTAAGTAAGACCATGTCTCAAACAACAAAAAAATTAAGATTTCACAATTTAGGAAAGTACCACTCCTTCTTGAAATGTATTCTAAAGATTAATGTTTAATTATCAGGAAATATAAGGCAAAAAGAAATTTATCACAATATTATTCATGAAAGTGAGAATTACAAGTAACTATATTGCCCACTAAAATAGAAGTTGTAATTAGTACCACTTCTCTACAGTGACTGTGTCATGTTTATTTAGACCAATGTGGGACAGGAGTAGAAGAACGTACATGAATAAGTCATCAAGTGTATGCAATATCTGGCTACACTAAATTTGTTAACTGTTTACCAAAATATTTGCACACGAACTATTAGAAGAAAACTTACAGACATTAAGATTATATCATTGCTGTGTTCAACTATGAGTGAACCTTTCCTTTTAAACTTTCTGTAACATGCTTAGTTCCTGTGTACTTAAAAGACAAACCAAAGAGAAATTCACTTTACCAGAGAACTACAGAGAGGCTATTCTCAATAGAATTGTGCCAATTTAGAAATGTGTATCTCAGGTAACCTATACTGATCTCACTCTATGATGGAGATTCTGTTTGTATTATTCAAAAGGCAAAAAGAGAGCTGTGGTCTTTCCAACCCTACCAATGAGCCACAGGCCGATAGCTGACATCCTGGCAAGAGATGAGCCACCCCAGAACTACCGTGGAGGATCCACATGGAACCCCGCAGAGAGTGGTGGGATAAGCAAGAGACCTATAACCACTGCTAATCAGTCAACCCTGGATAAGCCAGGGAGACACCAACGATTTTCAACACAACCTAAAGCAGCAGTAAAGAGGCCACTAAGACATCAACAATAAAACAGCCTTAATACTCACCCACCAAAACTCAGGGAACTGAGCGGAAGAGGGGGCAGAATGATTTTAAGAGCCATGGTGGAGGATAATATCCAGAGACATTGCCCCCCTCAGTAACAACATACCAAGGGGGGGTGGAACCTGGTTGACTCCTAGGCTATCCAGAATCCCCTACCCCATGGGCTGATCCAGTTTGCCCATGGAGGAGGATACCCAGCTGATTGGGGACAGGGAGCAGGAAAATGGTGATACCAAGACATTATTTGCTCATAGAATATATCTAATTTTGGATAGTAAAGATTTTTTTTAAAAAAAAAGACAAGCCATAATGTCTCAATCAAGGAAGAGCAATGAGTCATTTCAGCTGATTCTGTGTGTTTTTTATAATGTAACCATTTGTATGAATTCGAGTCCTCAACCTCATTGTAAGCATACTATGCATTGAAGCCTCATGATATGGGATTGTTAGTTTATAAGGTACAGAGTCATTTACTTTGCCTTTCAGGGTGTAAACATGAATAGCATCCCTTCCATTCCCATTTGTCCTCTTGAATCAAGGACATTCTCATGCTTACAGAGTTCACCTTTGTACACATTCTGAGCTTCAAAGTATGCCTGATTTATGGATCACAAATATCTTATTTAAGATGATAAATTTGCTAAAAAATACTTGAAAGAACATTTTATGACATCTCGTATGATACAAGATAAGCCTCTGGCTCAATAGTGTGCGATTATTTCCTTTCATCCCTATGTGCTCGTGTAAATTACCATTTATAAATAAGCAGAACAGATATACAAGCATTTACTGAGCACCCTTCTCTACTCAACTTTGGGTTCTATACTGTAATGCTACTATTGCTTTGGTACTTAATTCTATTTCTCCACTTAAGATCATAAGCCGGAGGATGTAAGCTTAGAGTCAGAGCACACACTTAGCATGCATGAGGTCCTGGGTTCATTCCACAGCACCAGAAGAAACCAAAGATAATAAAAGAGTTTTAAGATTGTGTAGTCTGGGGCTGAAGAGATGGCTTAGCGGCTGAGTCGTTTGCCTGCAATGCAGAAGGACCAGAGTTCGATTCCCCAGTGCCCATATACAGCCAGATACACAAGAGGGTGCAGGTGTCTGGAGTTTATTTGCGGTGGCTTGGAGGCCATGTTGCACCCATATTCTCTCTCTGCCTCTCTCTTTCTCTCTCTCTTTCTCTCTCTCTCTATCTCTGCTTGAAAAATGAATAAATAAAATATAAAAAAAGATTGTGTAGTCTGTTGCAGTGTGAAGATGGAGAAATGAAGAAAGTAACATATGCTCTGGGAATTTTCCTTAAGTTAAGCAAAGCATGGCTCTCTCTAGCTCCATCTTCAGAGTATGCCTTTTCTTTTTCAATAAATACCAAATATCTCTATTCCATAAACAAAAGGAAACAGAGGAAAGAAATAAGCCAAAAGAAGGGAAAATTAAAGATGAAATATATTTTATACATATATGTATAATCTCATGAGATGAACTATACATGAGTAACTGGACACATCATTTTAATTAGCACCTTGTGAATACAAAAGTACCTGGCTCAATACTAATGATCTTGGTACTGGTACTGAACCATAACTAATGTAAAAAATTTGCAAAAATTCCAAGAACGTCACCCATGATATCAACGTGTCCTAACAGCAAGGTCATTTTCTAATGATGAGGATTTTATCCACCTACATAATTTATGTGTAAATGAAGAGTATGGATGCTTTATGTGTCTGAAGGACAAAAAAAATCTACCAATTCCAAGTTTCTGATCCCAGGCAGTTCTCTTCTTAATATAATTCCAAATGATATCACATTTCCAAAAAAACTCTCTGGAGAGCAACCTCAGAGCTGCACCACTCTCTCGATGAATTACCAATTACTGTCTTTCATACTTCCTCCTGAGCAGGATAAAAGTTATCCATCTCCAAGTTATCAGCAAATACATTATAACTCTGGAGCTGGGAGTGAAAAGAGCTTTTCCTTATATTTCTGGCTCTCGGAGGAGTGTCCATTACAACATGCTAGAAACTGCAATTCCCATTGCCTTTGCTTTTGTCTGTTTGAGGGTATGATCCACCTGATGTCCTTGTGACCTTGGCCTGTAGGGTCAGTGTTTATTAAAGTCCATGTCTTTGAATCAGTGAAGACACTCAGTGGGGTCAGAAGAAGGTGTTAGGTGGTCCCACCTAGACCAATGATGTTACAGACCTTTAGACATCTTTTGAAAAAAGATGGCTGTGAACTCTAGACTATACTTCTGTAGCGAGTAAGAAAGTCTACTCGACTCCTACTTTCATTCTATCTGTATTTGGGAAATCTACAAAGCTATTAGAGTGTTAATGGACATTTACCAGGAAGGGAACGAGGAAGCAGCCCATTTATTAAATTAGTAAAGACAAAGATCTATTGGGAGTATCTGTCCACCTGGTGGATACTGAATGGGAATATCTTCTTTCACCTTGTTTATTTCTTTTTTCCCTCCATCCCCCCCAAGCCACCAGTGCTGGGGATCAAACCTAGGGTCTGTGCCTGCTAAGCATTCTGTCACTGAGCTACACCCCCCAACCCTCCTTTGTTCATTTCTCACTGGAGCCTGAAAATTTTCAAAACAAAAATTCATCCTATTATAAGGTTGAGGAAATCGAATCTCGGAGAGGTGAAATAACCTTCCCAAGGTCACACAGCTTCTAAGTGGCAGAGATAGAATGAAAATCTTGTCTCCGTGTTGCAGGGATCTCCGCTTTTGTACCACCTGCCTGGGAAGGAGTGATATTCCAGCATGTGAAGTTGTGTGTTCTCACTGGGAGGTCAGAGAATAAAGAAATCACTGAACCCCTGAATTAAAAGGCTGAAACAGGGTCATTATGGTGAAGAACAGAGGAAGTCATGTCTCGCAATGAATAACCCGGTGCGCTGTGGCCTTCTAATGGGGGAGAGAGAGCCAGGCAGAGCAGAGGTGAGGCTCAGGGGGAGGGAAGTGAAGATCAGAGACCAAGGGAAGCAGAAGATAAGTAGCGAAGTAAGTGCAGCTTAGACTGTCCTGTAGACAGAGGGAGACCCAGCAGCACACTGTGGTGCTTGCTTGAGCTCTTGCTTAAAGGGAGCTGGCTCAGGCTGCAGGGGCAGTTTTCACCTTCACATTTCCACCAGGCTCTTCCCTTTGGAAGATCATTCTCTCTGCTGAAAGAAATAGGAGTCAGGAGTTGTGCAGCGGTGCATGCCTGCTCGGCTTATTAAAACATGGGGAGAAGGCGATATTTCACCCCTTGGAAATAAAAAAAAATAAAGATAGACAAGTGAGAGGAGCTAATCCATGGGAAGAAATTAGCCAGCAGAGTCTGTCGCTGTTTGAAATGATGGACGAGGCTGAAATAGCTACACAGGCTAACATCCAGTGGGATAATTACTCCAAGCTCAGGCTAAAATCTGTCTTGGAGGAGCTGGGAGGCTTTGATGACTCAATTTCAATGGGACTGCTTATGAAGTACATAGTAAAACCTATTAAAATTGAAATTGTTCTTGGTAGGTACTATGTGACTGGGCTGCTGACCCTGTCAGGAGGCTTTTAATAAGGTACACAGTATTTTTATTCTCCAAAGTGGCATGTTCTTCAAGCTGCCCCACACGCTCAGCTTTAACCCTCTAAGGATTTGCTCTGGGCTTTTCCACATGTGTGCGCTGAACATACTTTTAGCCACCTTATCAAGGATGGTGAGTTTCCAGTTGAATGTGAACTTTGTTAACTCTGACTCTAATCAAAGCTATTATCTTCATGACTCTTTACCCAGTCTTCCAGTTTCAGATGAGGTCTATCATCCATTGTCCATGAAGGTACATACTTGCAGACCTAAATCAGGTTTGCAGACCTAAATCAGGTTTGTTTTCTATTGGCATCTGTTGTGTTAGGTCATGATTACAGCTGAGCTACTACTCATGTGGACTATGTTCCACTGTAACCTCATAACCTGAAGCCATCTTCACATTAGGGATGAATGAATTACAATTTATTAGATTCTGTTACTTGTATGCTTGGGCACCGTTTATTTAGGAAAATTTTCTAAGGTTTAAAAGCTTGGGGATTTCTAACTACATGTATTTTTAAAAACATTTTATTTATTGTTTAGTTGCAAGAAGAGAGAGGAGAGAGAGAGAAAGAGAGAGAGAATAGATGCACAGGGCTTCTTGTTTCTTTAAATGAACTCCAGATGCATGCACCACTTTGTGCATCTGGCTTTACATGGGCACTGGGGAATCAAGCAGGCTTTCAAGCAAGTACCTTTAACCACTGAGCAATCTCTCCAGCCCCTACATGTATAAAATCTTCAGACAACACAGGACCTGGGAGCCTATTGGGAATGTGTGCTCTCAGGCCCTCCTCAGACCTATTGAATTGGAATCTGCATTGTTGCAAGGTTCCCACCATCACATGAATGTACATTGATGTTTGCAGAACGCTCTTCTCATGCTCAGTTGAGTTCTGCATAATTCATGTGTTTCACCTCTAAATACAATGCAAATGTTTCTCAAATAAAACAAGTTTGGGGAAAAATACATGTATACAGAGTTAGAGGAAATTCACTCATAATTTCTATAATAAACTATGTCATCATTCAAATATATTGTGTCAAAAACTGCTATATAATTTGAAGAACTCAAACAACACATATTGATGCCACATAAAACCATAGAATCCGGGGAAGAGATGGGAAGCACCATAATTTTCCATTTGGTATTCTCAGAGAGATCTGAAGCAATACTGAGATTCATAAAATAACAAGTTTCTTGGGGAACTAGGGAGGTGGCCCTGTTGATTAACTGCTTGTCACATAAACATGAAGTCTTGAGTTCAGAGCCCCAGAACCCATGTGAAAATAAAAATAAGAAGCTTCCTAAAGAAGGGGACAATAAAAGAAAATGAATGAGCTCTTGTGAATGAAAAAAATAAAATTTTTCAAATAAAATCCAATTAAGAAAACTAGAAGCTGATGCTAAAAATTTTCTAGCACGAAGAATATTAAAAGAAAATATGGGAAAATTTATTGTCCCTCTCATTCAGTGAACAAGTACTTACTGGGCAGATATTCTTGAGACAGGAAAGAGCTTGGAATGTAGCAGTGAATGAAATGCTCTCAGAGGTCCTAGAGCAGATGAGGGAAAAATTCACAGATGAAAGGGAAGAGGTAAGGAGAAGCAGTTAAGAAAGAACAATATTTGTTCAGGAGAAACCTAAGGGAGAGAACAGAGAAAATAAAGCTAAACAACAAATGAAACTAAAATGTGCCAGGTGCTTAAGGAGAACGTGTTTCCAGGTCGAGACCCTCCACATCTGGCTGGAAGCTCTAGCAACCAGGATTATGGAGAGAGTTAGCCTCAGGTAGGAAAATTCAATCCTGGTATAATAAAGAAATTTCAGCCAGAATTTGGAGAAAGTTATTCTCTGTTTTCAGGGCCATTAAATTACCAAAGAGGTAAATTATTGAAAGAAAAAAAAAAACCACCTCAGTCCATAATCTGAGTTTAAGGAAGTTGATACAAGGGAACAGGAACTCCTGGATCTGTAACACAAACGCTGACCCATGAAAGCAGACGTGTCAGCAGGGGTTACAGAGGAGGAAAATGAGTAAGAAAATGAATGCAGAACCAGGAGGAGGGAAAACACCATCCACACAGATCTTTTACTTCCAGGTGAAGGTCATAGTAGGAGAGAGAGGTGAAGGCACTGAGAGGAACTGCCGAGCCTCTCTGCGTGGTGTTCATCATCCCACATCCTACATGGTGCTCTGAGTTCAAAGTCGAGATCAGACACAGCCTTTCTTCATGAACACTTGCTTTCATTGTTATGAAGCCCACGGGAGCCCCTGTAGATACACACCTGAACCCATTGCACTATGAGCTTCTGTGTACTCGACACACCACATCATCCCTCATCCTCCTCTCCTCCTCAACCTCCAAAGCCAGGGTCTCTAGTGCCTGTGACCTTCCCCTTCACTCATCTTTGGCCATAGGTCCATACTATGGACTGAAGTGTTTCTCTCTGGTAGGTTTACAATCCCAGAGGTCTTAAATTCTATTGTCATGACCATACCATTGCACTCCAGGCCCTCAGCCCTCCACTATCCCAGAGAGAGTCTAATGACACAGCCTCACCTTGATTTTCATATTGGTTCCCTCCCAGCCCCACCTGCATCCTGTGGTGATCACAGAAACTCTGATGCCTTTGCTATCTGGCCACCCCTTAGTTGATTTACACAACAGATGTGGACTTTTGCAGGGTTTTAACCAAAACTTTCCTTTTCTCTTGTCCATCTTTCCTGCTCCCATTACTCAAAATATTTCCAGCTCTTCACCACCGTCTTACAAATCGTGTCCTTTCTCTAACTTTGAAATAATTGCACCACCATTTCAGGCATAAAATTAAGGCACTGGATTATCCTGCATTCCTGATATGGGTTTCTTCACTTCAAACCCATTTATATCCTTAACAATCTCCTTCTCCTGCCAACTTCATGGCCTTGATCTCTTAATTATCTCTAACACACACTCTCTCTCTTTCTCTCTCTCCCTTTGTCTCTCTTCTCCCTTCCTCCCTCCCTCCATCCCTTTTTCTCACCATCTTCAGTGAGTCTTCCCTCTATTTTCTCTGGTTCATTAAGTGCAACTGTTATGCATGGTTAGTTATACCAGCCTCAGACAAAAACGAATGAACTAGCCTGACTTCTTTATCCACAGGTAAATTCCTTGGAAGTATAGTTTCACTTGATATTCTCAATGCACAGCTCAATACGCTGTGTCGCAGACTTTTGTCACCTGATTGCATTTGTTGACCTGCCAATCACCTTCTTATTGTCAAATCCATATACTGTATATTCTTTATAGGATTTGATAATTATTTCAATTCTCTTTGCTTCCAAATGCCACTGTGATGGCTATCCTGCCCTCTCTGGCCCTTTCCATTTCCATTTTTAATTCCAGCATTTATTACAAGGCTTAACTAGTTTTGACAAATTTTCTTGATGATCCTGTTTACCCACTCCTCACAGAAGGCATTTATAAAAAGTCAGGGGTTTATGAAAGACAGAAGAGGGACACTTAATTAACGTGAATATACTGGGAAGTCTTTCCTATCATTGGTTTTTTAAAAATTGTGTATGTGTGCGTTATGCATAATGTGTTTGAGCATACAGATGTATACAGATGTGCGTATGTGTGCATGCGTGTGGAGGCCAGAGGTGGATGTTGGGTGTCTTCCTCAATTGCTCTTTACCTTACTTTTAGAGAAAAAAATCTCTCACTGAACCTGGAGTTTACTAATTTGGCTCAATTAGATAGTCAGCAAGCCTAAGCAATTCTCCTGTCTTTACCCGCCCCCACACTAGTGCTGGGATTACAAGCATGCTCAGCCAACTTTTACAGAGGTGCTAGGAATCCTCACTCAGGTCCTCATGCTTGCATTGAAAGGACTTTACCCACTGAGTCTTTATACTGGGAAGTCTTCCTGACTGACGTCTCCACTCATTCACAATTGAAAGCAGCTTGTGGCACTCATCACGCTTCCTGTAACAAAGCAATCCATCAGTTATGTTCATTTCTTCTTGTGTTTTAAGTAATTACAAGTACTCATTCATTTATAAAAGTGACAAACAGTGTTCGAACTTCTCCTTGCAATATGTTCAAAATAATGGCAACATTGTCACTGTTGCACAATGCTTAAATCCAAGCATTTTCATCATCTTGATGAGTGTGGCATTTGAGCCTATGGTCCTCATGGACATAGATAATAACATAAATGAGATGGATGGGGCAGGGTGTAAGTATTTTATACGTGTTAACTGGGTATGTGTATCTGATAATTGCACATTTACTACTATTTAATCTCGATTAATTCATCCAGAATGATTGGATATTAGTGGAAATAAAAACATGTAAACACCATAATCACATTACCTGAGGGGGTGTCTCATCTCCTGGGGAATGTAGGAGACATTTCTCTCATTAGTGTCTTCTGTCAGGTGAGGGCTTAATGCTGTTGAAGTATATGTGACTTATTCAAAGCCTATAAAACAGATAGTAGCTAATGACACAGAGAGAAGACTTGTTGGAAGAATTTAATCGCAAACCATCATATTTATCTTTATAGTCACATTGTCAGAAATCATACATATCTTTTGACATTTCCTTTAAGAAAAAGGAGAGAATAAACTTTTATCTAGTCACAGGGTGTTTTATTTGGCAAGGGAGTTTTTATTTTTTTATTGTTTTTTCAGAAGTTTTTTTGTTTGTTTGTTTTTGTTTGGTTGACTAGTTGCTTTTCAGAAATAAGGCTTGCCTCAAACTCAGTAAGTAACCAAAGAGGGTCCTTGACCTCCTGATTCTTGCCTCCAGCTCTCAAATACTGGGATTACAGGCATGTACCATCATGCCTGCTTGGTTAATTTTTTAGAGAATAGATTTAAATTTAAAGACCTTCAACTTTTTATATAAATAAGTCACTAAAATTTCATTTTAACTGGCACAAATAGTAAAAAATTCTAATTTTATAAGTGAGAAGAGGGAAGGGCAGAAAGGTTAGCTGTCTAACCCATCGTCCTAGCCTGAAGTCAAACTAAGATTCAAACTCAGGCTTATTTCAGAGTCAGAACATTTACTATCTTAACTATTTTGTTCCAATATTTAAATATCAGTAACCTTATTCTATGAATGACAACATCAAGCACAATAAAGGACTTTCCAAGATCACAGATCAAAGGGAACACTCTGAAGTTTGTATCAAAGCAACCAGGATATTTATGTGGTTTTTCAAATCACTTTTGCTTGTGAAATCAGAAGTTATAATTCCAGACCTTTTAAAGTGATCATGCTATTTTCCTAAAACAGTTTCACTAATTATTATAGGCTAACCAGTATAGTATCATTTCTTGCCTTTTGAAATGAAGCTATGAGGAAGAAGACTCTAACACCACCAATTATGGCTTTCATAACAATAAAAGATATTATCAAAATTATTTTTATTTTGCCCCAAATTGTAGAAACTGGGCTTAAGGCAGATTTTATCACTTTGGGGCTTTGTTTAGAAATTTCATTGTTCTTTCTTCACTGCACTTCTGTTTTCCAAACTCTTATTGAGCACACACACACACACACACACACACACACACACACACACACACACACACTCTACGAACTGAACACCATTGAACAGAAAGAACCATGGACCACAACCTCCAGAAGCCAAGGGGGAAGAAGATAAAACTCCACACCTGAAAATTTTAAACCTGACTTCACAAACTAGTTCTAGATCATGTTGCTTATTGACTTCTCTTGTTTCTTTCTAGAAAATGGAAATGATATTTACCTCCTGAGGACGTTGTGATGCATAATGAGAAAAATTTGGTAGATGGCCCAAAGTATCAATTATATACCTGTGTGTGTGATTGTGTGCAATCTACTATGTACTTATAATCAACAATAATTTACCATTAATATTAATACAGACACGTATTCAATATCTGCACCTCTTTTACCAAACATCTTGTGTGATTTATTATGTACTTTTAATCAACAATATTTAACCTATCAACACTAGTATAGCCATGTATTAAATATCTGATTCATGTCATAATCATTTTGTATCATTTATGTAATCTTCATGATCTCTTTAATTTAGTTAATGATACTCTCTAATCTTTCAAGATAAGAAAGCTGAGAGAGGAGAGTAAAAACCTCTTCAAAAAGCAGTGAAGCAAGCCTTTAATCCCAGCACTCGGGAGGCAGAGGTAGGAGGATCACTGTGAGTTCGAGGCCACCCTGAGACTGTATAGTGAATTCCAGGGCAGCCTGGGCTAGAGAGACCCTACCTCAAAAAGAAAAAAAAACTCATCAAAGCTAAATATCAGAGGTTTCTGAGAACTCAACACTAGTGGAGATAACACACGCCCTCCAAGGCTCAGGGAACATTGCCAAAGAGAGGATGGAAAGAATGTAAGAGCCACAGGGTAAGAAGGTGTATCCTGAGGCATCATCTACCACCCCTGTTACTAACCAGTGCAGTTATTGAACCCACAGTGAATACAAAATAATGCCACTGAGGAGAGCCCTGTGTGGAATGGGGACAAGGAGAGGGGACCTGAAATGGGAGGGCGACCAATGTAGAGGCTGAATGCTTTGCCGGGTCGCACCACTGGAAAGGGAGGAAGCTGCAGGTCCTGCTCAGAACCTCTGGGTGGAATCTCGTCTGTGAGCCCCTTTAGGGTTTTTGTCTTTTTCTACAGAGCAGTGTCCAAAAAACTGGCAGCACATTGTGTCTTATAATATAGAGTAAGCTATCTTCAAAAACAAATATTAAGTAGACATAGCCTTCATGGATGATGTTAGTGATGCAGAGACCTCCAGAGTTGAGTGCAAGCAAGCGCAGGTAGAATGGGGATTCAGAGATGGCTAATTTTTGTTACTATTCTGCAAATACCTACCACTTTGTTTCCAGGAGTCCTCAAATGTATAGAGCTAAAGTTAAATTAACAAACATTTTAACCTTTTTCTTCTAATGTTTATTTAAATTTTTTTCAATATTTATTGCCAATCATTAGATATATTGCATGAGCAAGTCTTATGATGTATCCCCACTTCCCTCCTCCCTGTTCCCACTCTACTGGGAACATGGCCTTACTGGACCAGTCCATTGGATAGGGGGTTGTAGATTGTAGGAGAGGTAGCCAGTTTTTTGTTTCTATCTCTCTCCCCCACCATGGCTCTTACAATCTTTCTGTCCCCTCTTCCGCTCAGATCCCTTAGTCATGGTGGGTGAGTTTTAGGTCTGCTTTATTGTTGAGGTCTTAAGAATCTCTGGATTTCTGCTTTAGATTGTGTTGGGTATCCTCAGTATCTGTCTCCATTATCCTTTCACAGGTTATCTGATTTGCTGTGGAGGGAGCTCTCTTGCTCATCTCACCACTTCCTCAAAGGTTTCCTTTTGGCTCTATATCATAAGTTAGGGGTGGTTCATCTCCTGCCTGGATCCTGTTGGTGGGGTTGGGTTGTCCACAGTTCTTGTTGCCTCTGAAACATACAAACAGAATTTCCAATCAAGAGTGAGATCAGTATAGGTTGAGACAAATTTTGTTAATTTATCAAGATTCTAATGGGTATAGCCTCTCTGTAGATCTCTGGTTAGTGTGGATTTCCCCTTGGAGCCCAGGTTCTTGGTTTTCATATAGGATTGCAATGGATCCCAGTTCCAGTTAAGGGTAACCTACCTGCCTCTGAACAGCTCTCTTAGCCAATTAACAAGCTGTTGATTACCCACCAAGGTCATTTTTATTCCACCTCCCACCTCCATTTTTCTTCATCCCTCAGCACAGACTCCCTGTGGCTGAAGTCCAAGTCCATTTTCTGCTTGAACCTGTTCTTGCAGCCTTGTTGAATTTCTTGTAGTTTTGGATTTTTGTCCTGGAAATACTTGGTGACTGGGTTGAGCCAATACTTCTCCATGTCACTCTCCTTAGTTAATTTTGCTTGTTTGTCCTGTTTCTAGACTTCATAATCCTCCAATTTGCTGTGCAATACTGAACCCCTTACCAAACTTAACCTACCTATCTGTACCAGTTCATTGTAAGCAAAACTTGCATCTAGCCATTTCGAAGAGAGTTAATTCTTTGACTTTGGACCAAGCTTTCTAGTTTTCTTTAACAGACTAAGGTCTGGGGAGGTAACTCAATGGTAGAGTGCTTAATTAGCACACAGGAGGCCCCAGGTTCAACCTCTGATACCACAAAACATGAATGAAAGAAAAAAATGAATAAATAAATAGATTTTAAAAACACGAATCAGGGAACTATGCGGAAGAGGGGGCGGAAAGATTGTAAGAGCCGTGGTGGGGGAGACTATCCACAGGCTTGGTACCCTCTAGTATCAACACACCTGGGCCATGAGGACCGAGCTAAGTACTAAACTATCCAGGGTCCCCTGCCACAGGGACTGATCCAGATGGCCCACGGAGGAGAATATCCAGCTGATTGGGGATGGGGAGGGGGGCGTTAGGGAATTGGGGATAACAACTCATTGTTTGCCCACTGAATAATGCAACTCATTATGGACAATAAAAAATAAAAAATTAAAAAAAAAACAGAACTGTAGGGGCTGGAGAGATGGCTCGGTGGTTAAGGTGCTTGTCTGCAAAGCCTAAGGACCTGGGTTTGATTCACCAGTACTCACATAAAGCCAGATGCACAAAGTGGTGTGTGCACCTGGAGTTTTTTTTTGCAGTGGCTAGAGGCCCTGGCGTGCCCATTCTCTCTCTGTGTCTGTATCTCTTTGCCTTCAAATAAATAAATAAAATACTTAAAAAAACAGAACAGTAGTTCTTTTAAGAAATGCACACAAACGTATAGCTAGTCAATTTTTATAATGAATAACTTTTAAAATACAGTACAACATAATTTTTTTTTGAAAAAAGTATTCTACTAAATCTCAAATAGCATTTACTTCTAAATCAAGTAGCATTTACCTCTAAAACACTTGGTAGAATTTTTCTGTGAGTACACAGAAAAAACTATCTATAGTTTTTCCTTCGCTATGGCTTTCTCTGTAAATTTTTATATATTGAATTCAAACTTTTTACCAGGGGTCAATTTTTTTAAAAGCTATAAATATATGCTTATGTTTACCTAAAATAAATTTTGAAGGATATATTATATATCAGGCACTTTGCTTCTAAAGTCAAACAAAGGTTTAGAAGGACCCCTGACCTCTGGCAGCCATTACATATGGGGGCTGAGGGTGTTCAGATTCAACAATGCGGCAACTGAGAACTGCATGGCTCAATGGATAATGTACTTGCCTTGTTAATATGAAGACTAAAGTTCAATCCCCAGTACCCCTTAAAATGATGGGCATGCTGGTGTGCCCCTGTAATCCCAGCATTGGGGAGATGGAGACACCAACACCCAATTGATGGCCAGTTTAGTACTGGGGAGCTCATTGGTGAGCTCCAGGCCAATAAGAGAACCTGTTTCAAAGAGACATGGATAGCATCCCTGAGAATGACATTTCAGGTTGCCCTCTGGCCTCTGCATGTGCGTGTGTGCACACACATGCGTGTGTGCATGCAGGCACATATACATACACGAAGAAAGAGCCTATGGTGCAGTAATTTCTATTTTACTTGTTTAAACTAAAACCTCATTCAGCATCTTCCTTGTACCTAAAATTATTTTACAGAACAGAAATTATGCTAAGCAAAGATATTTGATTTAAATAGTATTTCTAAGATTATATCCATAACACACATAGGTAAATTTTAATAAAACATGACAGATTTGGAGGAAAAAACAATGTCATATTCATAAAAGTCAGTTGATTGGTAGAAGCAAATTTGAAACCCAAATGAGTTCAATTATTTTAGCTGTTTGAGTTTTGTCTTAATCCAGTTGATATCTCTAGATTATTTAAAATGGCTTTGAAGAGGCAAGTTTTTGATGGCTTCATCACAGATTAAGAAAATCATGATTTAGTGACCAAGTCACTGACCTTCCAAGATCCTGAGTCAAAAATCCCTGCAGCACAAATTGTTTCAAGTGAACTTGGTCCAGACACTTGGAACCTGGCAGAGGAGATCTGAAAGGCACCTTTCTAGAACACAATTGATTTGCTCCATTTCATTGAAATGGCAAATGCTTTGATGGCTCATATTTACAGCAGCCTGTCCTTCTCTGCAGGTTGATATGTTGGAGTCTTTAACACCATAAACTTGATCAGAACTTCCTCAGTAATGAACCCACGGGGCTTACTGGGCATGCGAGGGGCCTGGAGAGCTCATTTTCCTACCAATTTGTAGCTAAAGACCAGAGAATGGCATTCTTCACACTCAGCAGTGCTGGGAGCAGAAAATAGTTCCAGGGTGCTCAATGTGCAAGCTGGCTTGGAAGCCAGAAAGCCTGCAAGGGGAGCCAGGGTGCCCTTCTTTGGCAGGAGGTGACTCTGCTGAATTTGCTTTTAGGGATGGAATTTATGAAGCATTCATAACACATGTTGGAAGGGTGTCTGTTTTCCTTGTGGCATCTTAAAATCAACTTAGAAAACCTGCAATCTGGGATTCCAGCTTGTGCTATTTTTTCTAAACAATAAATATGTATCAAATGTCATATTTTCACATCATAGGTCAAAATGGATGAAAACTCTCTCCTATGGTGAATGCCAAGGTTGAACTGTGTGCGTGTTCAAGAACAAGGGACACAGGGGGAGGTTACTCTTTTCTTCCTCTTGATACAAGCAGCACACAGGTGAGACTCTAGCAACTAGTTCAGGCTGCACGTTTGTTTGTGTCTTTTTAGTATGTGCATGCGTATTCATGTGTGTGTAGATGTGCAGGCATATGTGTACGTATAGGTGCGTGCATTTGCAGGCCATAGTACAACCTCAGGCTATCTATCCACTTTGTTTAGAGACAAGGTCTCTCACTGGCCTGGAGTTTACTGATTAGGCTTGAATTGCTGGCCAGTGGGTTCCAGGGATTCACCTGTCTTCACATCCCCAGTGCCAGGATTATAGGCACAGGGGACCATACAAGCATACTGGCATTTTTACGTGGGTACTCTGAATGAAACTCAAGTTCTCATGCCTGTAATACAAAGGTTTTAACAACTGAAATGTCTCCCCAGCCCTGTTTATTTCTGCTTTTGTTGTTATTTATTAATGATGAATTTTACAGTATGAACCAATGGTTTGTTGGTACTGTTCTCATCTTATCCTCTCCCCATCCCCATTCCACCAATAACCCTCCTCAGTGGGTTACTGATGCTCACCATGGGGTTATGAATGCATCAGTCAAGTATGGGGGGTGGGGGAACAATACCTTGGGAGACTTTTCTATCCCGTGGCTCTTACGGTCTTTCTGCCCCCAGTTTCCTTCCATAATGTTCCCTGAGTTTTAGTGAGTATAAGTCTATTGAATGTTGAGCTCACTGCAGCCTCTGGGTTTCTACTCTGGTGAGTTTTGAGTGTCCTCAGTGTCTATTGCATCTCTCTGGGGCAGGTTGTCAAGATAGCAGTGAAGGCGATCTTGTGTTCAAATCAGCACTTTCTCTGTGATGTCTCCTTGGCCCATGATAGTGGTGGTTGAACTCATGCTAGGTTGTCTTTTCTTATCATATTGATACTGGCCATGGTTCTTGTTAGATTGAAAATGACCACCACGAGAGGCCACTCTGAAAAAAGGCTTTAATCAGAGGAAAGAGACCCCGAGAGGCAGGCTATCTTCCAAGTGGGGAAAGAGCCCATTGGAAAGTCAGGTCAGGAATTTAAGGGGAATGCCCGGGTTGGGAGAAGGGCCCAGGTGGCCTGGAAGGGGGAAGGGATGTCCTTTTCTGCCCAACAGAGACACAGCAGGTGTTGGGAAGGCTTTATCTCCTCTTTAGGAGACAGGCTTTGGTTTTGGTGTTGAAACTTCTCTTGAGGCTTACTGTATTGGTTGGGGGGTGGGGGTATTGAGGGGAAATGTGGTGCTGTGCGTGGACTCCATTTTGGAGCCTGAGTTTTGACCTAACATCTCAGCCTTTTGTTATGGAATATGGCCAAAGTCTCTCGGTGTGGCTTTTTCCTACTGACAGTGGGGCGGTGATGTCCAGGAGGGCTGGGATGAGATGGCCTTTTCAGGGTTGGGGATGGAGTCAGGCTCAGACGTGGTGACAGGCTGGTAAGAAGAAGTTATTAATAGTTGATTAAATTTTTTGTAAGGCAGTGTACCTGGTTTGGGCCATGAGGTGTATTAAACTTATCCCTGTTAGGGAATTCCAGTAGTGGAGAGAGACAAGGCCATATAGACCCCAAGGCGCTCCAAGGACTCAAGGAGGGTGATGCATTTACCTGAAGCTGGTTAGCCAGGTCTTTGAGGATTTTTTTTTATTTCAAGCTCTACTTTACCTGACTGATTTAAATAGTAACAGCACTCCTCCTTTAGAGAAAGACACCCTTGTCAGCCATTAACAGATCCAGCGCCCTTTGATTCTTCAGGACAACAGATGCTAAAGAGGTGAGCTGTTCTTGTAGTAAAAGTAAGGCCTCTGTGGAGGTTTGGACAGCCATGCTTAGCTCCATAGAGAGCTTTTCCTAGGCAAGAAGGCTGTGGCCTAGGCCCCTGCAGCCAGCCTGGTGGCAGCTATGGAAGCCTCTGGGCTTACCCTACTGTGAAAGGTACAGGAAACAAGCAGTGTGATGGATAATATTGAGCTGATTCAAGAGGGAGAGAGGAGTTAAGAATAGATAACTATGGAGTGGGGAAGAGAGAGAGCTCCCTTAGATTAGTTGGGAGCTGCTTGTGAGCTTGTTTGGTATCTATAGATAACAGTCTGCAAGTGAGCATTTTAATATTTTTTTATGTTGTCCTTATATCCAAGGAGAGAGAGATAGACAGAGAGACAGAGAGACAGAGAGAGAGACAGAGAGCGATTTGAAAGTAACCACATTATAGAGCTATATTATAGACAGGCAGGGCCCAACATCTAACAGTCTGGGTTTTTTATTTCAACCTTTTTGGAATTACTCTGGGTGTTTATTTCCTTTTTTAACTTCTAAATAGCAGATCCAACATAACCATGATTATGTTGAAATTGAGTTATTCAATTAGAATAAAGTGCTGATTTATCATGCCTGTTCCTTTTTTTTAATCTCACATAATTTTTGTTGAATCATTTTGTCTATAAGTAGTGCAAGCCTATAATCATAGCTACTCAGTGGGTTGTGACAGGAGGATAGTAAATTAAAGGCTAGGCTGGGCAACTTAGTGACCTTTTGTCTCAGAATCTAAAATAAAAAGAGGGCTGACTATAATCTTCAGTGTCCTCAATACCTTCCAATTGTGTGCAAGGCCCTGGCTTCAAGCCTCAGTACTGAAAAAAAATTCCCTTCCCATAGATAAGTTTTGCGAAACACTCATAATAAATATCATACATAAAGCGAAAAATAATGTTATCAGTTCCCACATCCTTTATGCTAAAGTACCATAATACACACAGTCACAAATGAAGGGAGAAATCTGACAAACATCAAGCCTATGGTGGTGAAAACCCATAAGCCCTGGAATCCATTTGGCCAAGGGAAGAGTTAAAATATGCTGAGATGACTTTGGAAACACAGATCACAAACAAAGAGACAGAAAATATAATTAACTCCATTACTGCTCAGTCAAATGAAGACAACCATGACACCCTCTCTTATTTATGACACCAGCAAAATAGCTCTATTCCATTCCTAGCTAGTGCTGTAGGACAGCCCTGAGTTCCCCACAGGGTGACACAAAACAAGCCTTGACAATTTATGCTACTCGATTATGTTATAGAGATAAGAGATATCCTGAAATCCCATAAAACTAAGTCGCTTTTATATCTTCTTATAACAATTCTTGTTCTCTACCAAACCAAAGTCTCTATTCCTAGAAACCTGGAATTTTCCAAGGTACCTAAAAAATTTTCAAAACATGTGTAATAATTCCAAAAAGAGTGAAAAATACAATGAATGCTTACTTAAATATAATTGTTCTCTGATATTGGATTTATCAATTATAGTCAGAAAAAAAACACACCTTAGTCAATAAGCCAACTATTTGTGTTTATGTTCGATTTGCATTTCAAAGTTGTCTTCCTTAACAATGGAAACTTCCTCCCTGTGGGACCTGTTCATCATTGCTGCTAAAAACAGAAAGAGGAGAGAGAGAGAGAGAGACAGAGAGACAGAGAGACAGAGAGAGACAGAGAGAAAGAGAGACAGAGAGAGAGAGAGAGAGAGAGAGGCTCACTCACAGCATTCCTTCCTGTGATCCAGTGTCCTCTTGTTCAGCATCTTTCCGGGCTTGCCTTCTGCAGAGCCCCCACCCTCACCCAGGTGGGAATAATTTCATCAACCTCCAGGCAATTCAATCACTTGTTAATCTCAGTGTGTTAGTTTAGCCACAGGAGTCGTGTCTGACTCACTCTGCTTCTCCTTCCCCCTAGGAAAGAACCAGGTGTTTAGTAGTTAGAATGTATGTAAGAATTTCATCCTGCACAGGGATTCTTGAGACTGCCTTCTAGTTCTCTATACCTGTCTTCAATGCTTCATTTAAGTTAGCTGTTTGAGACATATTACTTAGTTGTCTGACTTCCTGGGGTAAATGAGTTATTTTATAGACATGTAAAACCTCTTTCTCCTTGTTGGGTGGAGTCTCCATTGGGATAACCATTGTGATGACAGTTTGTTTTGATACTTCTGATCAAGAAAGTTTGGGCTGGAGAGATGGCACAGTAGTTAAGGTGCTTACCGACAAAGCCTAACGACTGGGGTTCAATTCCCCAGTACCCACATAAATCCAGATGCACAGTGGCACATGTGTCTAGAGTTTCTTTGCAGTGGCTGGAGGCCCTAGCACCCATTCTGTTTCTCTTCTCTCTATCTCTCTCTGCTTGATAAATAAATAATATTTTAAAAAATAGAAAGTTCATAACATGAGGCTAAGGAGATGGCTCAGCAGTTAAAGGTTCCTGCTTGCAAAGCCTGCTAGCAAGGGGTCAAGTCCCCAGGCACTTAAACATGGTTGGATGGACATTTGTTTGTAGTGGCAAGGGACCCTGGTCTCTTGTGTGTATACACACACACGCGCGCGCGCGCGCGCGCACACACACACACACACACACACACACACGCATACTTGCAAATCAATAAATAATTGCATAGGGCTGGAGAGATGGCTCAGCGGTTAAGGCACTTGCCTCCAGTGCCTAAGGACCCCAGTTCAATTCCCCAGGTCCCACATAAGCCAGACCCACAAAGTGGTGGCCCTGGTCTCTCTGTCTCTCTCTCTCTCTCTCTCTCTCTCTCTCTCTCTCTCTCTCTCTCTCTCTCTCTCTGCTTGAAAATGAATAAATAAAATTATTTAAAAAAATAATAATTGCATAATTGCAAATCAATAAATTAGAAAGAAATAAGTATGCACATTTTTCAAACAGTAAAAGACCTACTTGCATGATTCAGCTATGTCACGCTGGGGCATATACCCACAGGAATCAAAGGAGTCATAAAGTAGGTTCCTGCACACCTATGTTTACTGAGGCACTATTCAAATAACTAAGTTATGGAATCAGTGTGGGTGTCCATCAGTCAATAAATAAAGCAAATGTGATATAAATATACACTGGAACTCAGGATGCTGAGGTAGAATGATTACCATAAATTTGAGGCCAGCGTGGGCTACAAACTAGATTTCCTAGATTTTAACAAAACACCATGAATGTAGAAGAGGGAGTGTTTGGAGATTACCCAAGAAGAAAGAGAACCAGAGAGAAGGATGAAGAGTGAACATGAATTATGTCGAATGCATGAAGCCTACTTTGTGCAATTAACATAGGCTAATTTTAAAGTTTATGTGAATACGGTTTGTAAAAGGAAAAAAATAGAATGGATATATAAAGGTATAGTCACATAAGAATGCCATCACAGTGAAAAAATTAAGTATCTTTACACATGTCTTCATGGATGACCTTAAGAAAAAATTAATTGTTGATCAGTTATGTAAAATTTTTAAAGCATGAAAGCAATATTGTCTAGTGGGCACATTCTACACATTGCATGTGACTTTTTAATGTATGGGAATGAAAAGCTTGTTTTTCAGTGACAGAAGAAATCCAGGTGGAAGAACACTGAGAATAGCAGTGGTAATGTCATTGTTTTTGCTGAGTGTTGAGAACATGAGCTTTTCAGTTATTATTCTATCACTCTGAATCTGAAATAATTTTGTATTTTATTTTACTTTTTGGTCATATCTAAATTTTTATTTATTTATTCCACCACACAGAAGTTGATACTACAGGAAATAACACTGAAAACACCTGGAGATCTATGTAAAAGTTCCGAGTATAGTGATGGGAACACACATACAAAGGTGAGTTCCAAAGACAACAAGAAGAGTAGTACTTCATATTCAAAACATAATAGTCCCTAATGAGCTTTCATGAAACGCTTCCTATCCTTCTGCAATGTCATTAGATCATGTGTGTGCAAAGAACAAAAATTCTTAGTCACGGTGATGAGAATCAGGACTCTCTGACAGCTCTTTGTGTGTTCGAAGGATTATTTGCTTTGCCCAAGATAAACTGGGGGACTGAAAATGCTTGCATTAATCACAGGATGGATCACCAGGAAGACAAAATTATTAGAACCTGCCCTAATCACCAAGTTCTCAATCAAGGCACAAATGTGAAGGAGGGACCCAGTGGCTCTGAGGCAAGAATTTCAGTGAATTTAGTAAAGACGTGGAATCCATTGCTAACATCACCAATGGAAATAAACTCCACAGACAAGTCAAGGAAAAGTCCAACATGCTCAAGATGGTTTATCCAGAAAAGAGTTGAAGGCCTGATGCTGACAACATTGACATCTTCATATCCTAAACTCACGGTTCAGGACACTAAGTCTTTGGACTGGAGAGCTGTCTGTCTGGATTCTTCCCAATGGCCTACATCCCACTCTACTGGTTCCCATATTCCCCTCTCAGCAATGGCTGTGGGAAGTGAACCGACAGCCCAGGGTGCGAGGTGAAAGGTCAAATGTCTCATCACAACTTTCTTTGCTTGTACTAGACCCACAGTGGATGTTCCTCGGATCTGCAGAAATGATGAGATGGTTGTAGGCTGTGTCCTCCTCCAAGCTGGGGCATCTCTCCACCAGGCCTCTTGTTCCCTAAATGCAAAGCACACTGGCTATTGTTATTCTCAGTGACCACAGGAAAATTGGGACAGTAGACCCTCCCCATAGGCTCCTTCTGCAGGAAAGAGGGTACAATAGACTCTCCCCACGAGGCTCCTGCAGTGAGTCCCAGATAGAGGGCACATCCACTTTGCAAGGTCACAGGGTTTTCAGACATGACAGGCGCTTGTGTCTTTAAAGTGTTCAGCCATGGCCGGTGCCTCTCATCCACTTCCCTCTGGTTTCCAGCGTCAATCACTTCCAGTTAAGCTCTAGTGTGAAGTACTTTATAAGGGCATAAGACTCTATGATCACCAAGATAGCTGCTGTCGACCATGGCATAAATGTTCCAAAGAGAGTTTTCTATTTATTGCAAAGTGAAGAAAAACACTATCTTGAATAGACTGTGAACAGATATAAGGGGCACCCTTTAGATCAAACACCCACAAATGCACACATGAATCCCAAATATGGAAGCTCACAAGGTTAGGAAACCTTTGGAAGCCAAAGAAACCAGCTCTTACCTGCTTTGTGCCAACATGGGAAGGTGTGGAGGCTGGAAATCCACCAGAGTTCTCCTGACAGTAGTGATGATCTTGAGGAAGGCTTCCCTCTACTGTTCTATTCTTTCTAGAAGTGGCATGTCACTTGTGCTACCTAAATCACAAGGGTTTTATATTAGGAGGCTTTCTGATCCTCTAAAAGATACTTGAGACAATCAGCTTATAATGAGAAAGGGCTTGCTTGTGCTCAAATTGGCCAAGGTTTTCATCCATGATCAATTTTCCATGTCACTTTTAGGTAACACAGCATGATAGTGACAACGTGAAGAAGCCAAAGACCTCAGGAATCACAAGTCAGGGAGCATCGGGAGGAGAAAGAGGCCCGAGTCGCACAGTCCTTGGTGCAGGCACATTCTGTGACCTCCAGACCTTCCACTGGGCCCCATCTCTTAATGTTCCCAGCATCTTCCAATGGCATGAAGTTGAGGACCAGCCTTAGGGGTTGTACTTGAAGTTTTAGTCTTCATAAAAATGTAACTCATGGGCTGGAGAGAAGTCTCAACAGTTGAAGGCACTTGCTTGCAAAGCCTGATGGCCCAGGTTCAATTTTCCAGTGCCCATATAAAGCCAGATGCACTAATGGCACAGGCATCTGGAGTTTGTTTGCAGTGACAGGAAACTTCTGAAAGCAAATAGGGCTGCTGTTAGAGACTTCACTGGGACTGTCACAGGCAACCCAGAGTGACTGCTCACATGTGCATGGAGTCATTGTTGCTAGATGTCCCACTTCGGTAACAATTTAACCAATTTAATACATTTTAGAGAAGCAAGTATGAACAGGGGGAGGAGTTTAAGTGTTAGATGAAGTTTGTAACATGCACAGGACGTGAAATGCAATTTTCAGATGAGAACTGGAAAATAAGATGGAAAAAAATCATATAGACATTGTGACCAGCCAGAGATTTTATTAAAAATTGATCATTAAGAAACAGCAGGTGGAGGCATTTAATTTAGCTTGGCAGTGGTAACTTAAAATGTAAGTGGTTCTGTCTGAGGAGTCGAAATGCAGAGACAAAGTGGAATTAGGGTACTTTTCTT
This sequence comes from Zapus hudsonius, assembly GCA_004024765.1. Classification (NCBI taxonomy): domain Eukaryota; kingdom Metazoa; phylum Chordata; class Mammalia; order Rodentia; family Dipodidae; genus Zapus; species Zapus hudsonius. Next base: position 10,666 of record PVHP010001506.1, on the reverse strand, counting down.
CTCACTCAAAGGTTTTTAATATGGTTTACAAAAGCCTTCATTATTAGTATTATAGTAAAAATGTTTTTAAATTTTCAAAAAATTGACCCTATCCAGTGACAAGGCTATCAAGTAATTCATAGTATAGTAACCTAATATTTATTGAGCATTTAATATATGCCATGTACTATATTCAATGCTTAAGATGGATGACTTCCTTCAATCATTTCAACCCCTGAAATGATTAAGCTTACATCCTAAATGAGGAAGCAGAGGCCTTGGCTATGTAACTTGCCCAAAGCCCCACAGCTCATAAGGGCTGTGCCCAGGCAACCCCTGGTACCCACTGTCTTCAGTCATTCTCCAACCTAAGCATCATTTTCCAGTGAGTTCACTTTCCAAATGGTATTTTGATGAAATGTATCAAAACTTCCAGAGTCTTTGACTTAGAGTTTGTATTTCCATGCTTTTTTTCCCTAAGAAATATTGGCAAATCACTTCTTGGCCTTTTGGCTAAGATCAAGTGAAGAAATATTGGCAAATATATGAAAGTATACCCATGTCAGCAATGCATATGAAAATAAAAAAACATATGATATCCATCAGTAATATTTGATATTTTAAGAATATATTGAAATTGTTATAATGGACAAGTTGCAGCACTACAAATAAATCATTTTTTGTAAAAAAAAGACATGCATATAAAATACTTGTGAAAACATAACACAGACATATTCATAGAAAATGTTTTGAAGCACTAACCTCAAATTTTCTGGGCGCAGTCAGCCCTGACAGCGCTACCTAAGTTAGTGTCTTACCTATTGATTTTCTATCAGGATTCCCTTTCTTAGTCTTCATAAAAATGTAATTCATGGGCTGGAGAGATGTCTCAGCGGTTAAAGGTGCTTCCTTGAAAAAAGCTGATGGTCCGGGTTCAATTTCCCAATACCTATATAAAGCCAGATGCACTAATGGCACATGCATCTGGAGTTTGTTTGCAATGACAGGAAACCTGAAACAGCCATACTCACGCTCTCTCTCTGTCTACCTCTTTCTCTCTGTCTCTTAAAATGTAATTTATGCTTCCTTATTAGTATTCTTGATGACTGTGTTTTTCACCAATTTTATGCTAAATAGAGCAGGCACCACACCCACGTTCTTCATATAATTTACACAGGCCCAAACAATCTAGAATCCGTACTTGATAAATATTTGCTGAACTAATGTTGAACGGATGTAGGTATAAATGGTTTCCACTTTCTAATTTATGCCTTTGTCCATCACTTCAGCTTTTGCGAGGAGAATAGTAATGATATCAATCACAATTACAGAAAATAGAACAATAAAGCCTTACAGAGGTGGTGCTGATGAAGTTAAAACCCTACCGGATTTGTGTCCTTAACACTTCAGCATTGATTTTATACAACACTGTCATGCTCTGCGCCTTCCTTCCCTTCCTCTCTCCTCCTTGCAACTCTCGTCTTCTCTCCTCAGCTTAAAGCACAAGACACACTCATTGGGAAAATTGTTCCACTGTTCATTTGCAGAGCAAAAAAAAAAAAAAATAGGCTACTTGACCCAGGAGGCTAAAGAACATCCTAATCTTCCTGACCTTGGATGGATTGGGAGGGGTCAACAGACAGAGACAAGAAAAGCAGGAAAGCAGGCTGGAGAAGATAGGATTCGCTCGCGCTTCTGTGTTTGCTTGCTTGGGTTTTGGGATGCATGGGAAAATGGGGATCATAACTTACAGGGCTTCAAAGATTTGCTCCCCTCATTCTCCTCCAAGGAAATAGACTAACCTAGCCTTCACGATCCACTGTAATTCAATAAATATCTGTTGCAAAAAAAAAAAACCTGAGTAAGTCTATATGTAAAATATCCTTTTCATCGGTCTTGCTGGAGCAGTAAAAGCCATAAAAACCATATCTGAAAAAAATGTAAGATTTGATAAAATAGAGTTTGGAGTAGAAAAAAAATTGTATTTATACGTTAATTTGTTTTCGATATAAGACCTTGTATGCAAGGTTCCAACACAGTGAATTTTTACAGTGAAGCTATAAACACTAAAATGGGGATTATGAATGTGGACAATATAATTTATAATACTTGCATAGCTTTCAATTATTCAGGTGCTCAAAGCCCACCAAATTGAATAATGAGCAAGGGTAATGAATTGAACCCAGAGAAGATAACAGAAAATGCAGGGAAGTCACCAGCTAGGCGTTTGCAGAACAGCCCTGAAAGAAACAAGCTTGTTTGAAGGACACATTTTTCTCTTTTAAGCCAAAACACTTATGGAACTGTAATGCAAGCAGGAATTGCTTTAAGTGATTCCTGTTAATGGCACAAAGCTGCTAAACTAGTATATTTCAGATGACCAGACAGATGATGAGAACCATAAACTGGCGCGTTACATTCTCTGAGAGGCAGGGGTTCTCTCATTATTTTTAACAAGATTGAAAGTGGGATAGTATAAATTATCAAGGCTTAGATTTAGGCTTAGAGATCTGTTGATACTCAACAGAATAAAAACCAAGTTTTCAAATTTATTTTAGATTGATTTATTGATTGTATAGATTATTTTAGATTTATTTAGATATTTTAGATGGTGCAGTGGATGAGGAATTTAAATAACTAAATGGCTGTGAACTCTGCTCAGATCCAGGCTTGATGGCACATGCTTTTGTCTGCCAGTGAAAACTTTGTCAGACTGATGCAGACTAAGTCTCTCCCATACAAATATCTCTGTTTTCATGATGCTGCTGATCAGCCTGAGGCACACTCGGCAAAAATTGTGGTAAGGTTCAAATTAAGTACTATTAGTAAAGGTTAATAAAAATTAACCAATCCTCTCACCTTTAACCCTCACCTCCACCATTAATTGGCAAACTCCCCAAACTCCCCAACCTACTGCAAAGCAACCAAAATCATCTCAACTTTCTAGAATATAGCAAGCTAGAAGTCATTGCACATGATTCATGCATTACCTGAGGCTCCAAATGCTCCTTTAAGATTTCAACTTTAGGCCGGGCATGGTGGCTCACGCCTTTAATCCCAGCACTCGGGAGGCAGAGGTAGGAGGATTTCGGTGAGTTCAAGGCCACCCTGAGACTACACAGTGAATTCCAGGTCAGCCTGGACTAGAGCGAGACCCTACCTCGAAAAACCAAAAATAAATAAATAAATAAATAAATAAAATAAGATTTCAACTTTACTGTTGGTTTTTTAGTGTGTCTTAAGCAAACTATTTAATTCTCTGATTTTTATCTTTTAAACTTAGTGGCAATAATAAGAATACTTGGTTTATAAGATTATTGTATTAAATAATAGGATAAAACCTTTTCCCAAATCCCTTGTCCACAATTCCCTAGACCTTATTATTAGTATTCAAATCTGCATTGGCAAAGATTATTGTATATATGAGACAAGCAGATATGTGGTCCCTGTAATTAGAAGTCCTAGCACTCACAAGTGCTACTTATGTGACTGTTGTTAACTTAGAGCTCTGTGGTGGCTAATGTTATTGTAGGTTCAGAAACAAACTTGATGTTGCAGCCACGGAAAGTCCCCCTGGATAATGGTGTTAATGTGTCAGTTTGATAACAATTGTCAAAGATGAGTTACATCTGTTAAATACATGCTTGTATTAACTTGAGATCCACTGTTTGGCTTCTAACATATTGTTCTTCCCAGTGAAACTCACGCTAATGAACCCAAGTCAATGCTAGAAATAAAAGGTAGACTGTACACATCTGCAAAACCAGTTTTCTTTCTTTCTCTTTTTTCTTTCTTTCTTTCTTTCTTTCTTTCTTTCTTTCTTTCTTTCTTTCTTTCTTTCTTTCTTTCTTTCTCTCTCTCTTTCTTTCTTTCTTTTTTTCTTTCTCTCTTTCTTTCTTTTTGAGGTAAGGTCTCACTTTAGCCCAGGGCCTTGAACTCACAGTTCTACCTCTGCTGGGATTAAAGGCATGCATGGGTCACCACTCCCAGGCCAAAACCAGTTTTCCAAGTTGAGAGAATCTCATGTGGAATTCTCAGTGGAAAATTACCACACTGTATCCCATCACCATGCAAAATAAAATAAAAAATAATAAGAAAAGGTCACTTGTAACCGGAAGAGCTAAATGGTATCTTGCCACTTCAAAACAATTGAGACCATTGAGGTACTTAAGGCTTTTCTCAGGTCTAACTGTCCATCTGTGAGAACATCCATTCTACATTTCACTTTTTGTCACTCACTAAGGGACTATAGAATCTTCTTGCCTGATGATCATGGGACATGTCACCAGAGATGAGCAGATCAGGTTCAAGAGAGAAAGCTGTGCCTAAAAGTGCCAAGACTCAACTGGAGTGTTTTCACGGCTCGTAGCACATGTCCCAGTGGCTATGGAAAAGCCTAGAAAACCTTGTTATTCCTGAAGGGTATAGCTTATGACATATAAATTCTTATTTAGTCCCTTAGGTTGAAATCTCTTACCAACTATGTGTAGAACAATTTAATAAGATCACACTTAATCTAGTAACATGACTGAATTCTAAAGGGAAGACACTGAACCCTGAACTCAGAGAAACCTTAAAAATAATTTTGTTTAAGGGTGATCTGAATCAACAAAAGGACAATAATTCACAACATGACCCTGGATGAGTCCATTAACCTCTATGGAATTCAGTTTCTTCACCTGTAAAATGAAGATGGCCTGGATGGTTGTCTAAGGCCTTCCGTCCTACCATCCCGTGATTCTGTGTGCACTCCATCACCATGGCTTCCTTTTGTGGAGCCTGAGGTTAGAGCCGTCACTTTTTATAATAGCCATTCAATCTTACTTCTAAGAGCCAGGTCCCACTGGTGTGGGCACTGTACTATTTCTCTGAACAGAGCAGGGGTCAGGGGTGGTGAACAGATGAGGATTGATGTCCCCATGTAGCCACAGCTGGTAAGGAATTTCAAGCCTTGTGTCTTGGAGCACTTTGCTCAAAACTGGGGACATTTGAATACAGTATGGGGAATGAGTGTGGGTACAATTCCCAACACCAGAGCCTTGTCGATGACAGCTTGGTTGAGCTGTTAATTTTTTATAGCGTTTGGTCTTTAAAAATAAGGTGTGTATTGATCTGTTATCATCTGAGGCTTCCTTTCTGTTGAGCAACACATAGATATGGGTCCTGTGAAATCAGAGAGAGATAGAAAATCTCTTCCAATTTGCCCTCCAACTTGAAAGCTCTGCTAAAGATAAGGCTGTGGCCAGGATCAGAAATTTTGGCTCCATTCTTTGGAGAACTCTAGAACATACACACATTTAAAAGCAACTAAAATGCTCCCTTCAAATCATAGAACTGGAATGAAGGGTATGGCTACTGTTGAGAAGAAATACCCAAACATGTCTTATTCACTAAGGATATAGCAACAGTAATGAAAAATAGAACAATCTATGTCATGGTTAATTTCATTATTAATATGACTGGATTTGGAATCACTTAGGAGACACACCTCTGGTCATGTCTGTGAGGGTTCTTCCAGAGAGATTTAACTGTGGAGGGATGATGTGGGAAGTGTCATCCCAAGGGCAGGTGTCCTGGGTGAAATAAAGACGGAAAGGAGAGAACTATCTGAGCACCAGCTTTCAACCTTCTCTCTTTTCTGCCTGTGGGCATGATTATGACACCCCTTATACTCTCTCTGCCTTGCTTTCTGTGATGTGATGGACTATGTTCCTTAAACTGTGAGCCAAAGTAAACTTCTAAATTGTGTTTGTCAGGTATTTAGTCACAACAATAAGAAAAATAACTAAATCAGGTATCAAGAAGCAAAACACTGGGGGAGAATATCCAGAGACATCGATCCCCCAGCAACAATACACAAGAGGGGAGGGAAAAAAAGAAGAAAGAAAAACTGGATCTCTCTGGGAGGTCATCAGTGATGAGCATGACATAGACCCCAGTGGCAACTATGTAGGGGACTTGGACCTGCAGCTGGAACGCATCAGTGTCTACTACAATGAAGCCTCCTCTGTGCCCAGGGCCATCCTGGTAAACCTTGAGCCTGGGACCATGGACAGCGTCCGATCTGGGGCCTTTGGGCACCTGTTCAGGCCTGACAACTTCATCTTTGGTCAGAGTGGAGCTGTCAACAACTGGGCCAAGGGCCACTACATGGAGGCAGCAGAGCTGGTAGACTCGGTTCTGGATGTTGTGTGGAAGGAGTGTGAGAACTGTGTCTGCAGGGCTTCCAGCTGAGGCACTCGCTGGGCGGGGGCACAGGGTCCGGCATGGGCACCCTGCTCATCAGCAAGGTGCGTGAGGAGTACCCCGACCGAATCATGAACACCTTCAGCGTGGTACCCTCACCCAAGGTGTCAGACATGGTGGTGGAGCCCTACAACGCCACACTGTCCATCCACCAGCTGGTGGAGAACACGGACGAGACCTACTGCATTGACAACGAGGCTCTATGACAACTGCTTCTTAACCCTGAAGCTGGCCACACCCACCAATGGGGACCTCAACCACCTTGTTTCAGCCACCATGAGCGTGTCACCACCTCCCTCCGCTTCCCTGGCCAGCTAAACGCTGACCTCCGCAAGCTGGCTGTCAACATGGTGCCCTTCCCCCGCTTGCATTTCTTCATGCCAGGCTTTGCCCCACTCACAGCCGGGGCAGCCAGCAGTACCCAGCCCTGATGGTGCCCAAGCTCACCCAGCAGATGTTTGATGTCAAGAACATGATGGTCGCCTGCGACCCCCACCACGGCTGCTACCTGACCATGGCTGCCATCTTCAGGGGCGTATGTCCATGAAGGAGGTGGACGAGCAGATGCTGGCCATCCAGAGCAAGAACAGCAGCTACTTCATGGAGTGGATCCCCAACAATGTCAAGGTGGCCGTGTGTGACATCCCATCCCGTGGGCTCAAGATGTCCTCCATCTTCATCGGCAACAGCACTGCCATCTCAGAGCAGTTCACAGCCATGTTCCAGGGCAAGGCCTTCCTGCATTGGTACACGGGTGAGGGGATGGATGAGATGGAGTTCACTGAAGCTGAGAGTAACATGAACGACCTGGTGTCGGAGTACCAGCAGTACCAGGACGCCACTGCTGATGAGGAGGGTGAAATGTGTGAAGATGAGGAGGAGGAATCCTAGGCCCAGGGCCCCAAGCTGTTCACAGCTGGGGTGTGGCGCCAAGTGGCAGCCACGGCCAAGACAAGCAGCATCTGTCCCCCGCAGCTATCTAGCTACTGACACTGCCCCCAGCTTTGCTTCCCAGCAGCTCCTTAGGTCACCCTAGGTTTTGGTCCTCCAGTATTTATGGCCATGCCCACCCCTCATCGAGTCCACTTGGCTCTGTCCTCCCCAGTTAGACCTCCTCTGTATTCGTGTTGCTCATTTGTCTGTTTTATTGTGCCTCCAGCCTGATATTTTAGGGTTTGTTTTTTACTGGCTTGTGTTTATATTTGGGGGGTGCTTAATAAATCTATTGCTGTTGGGAAAAAAAAGAAATATTGAGATGGATTTGTCATGGTTTGATCCAGGTGTCCCCCACAAACAAATGTGTTCTGAATGATTGATCCTCAGTTGATGGCAGTTCAGGAATTAGACCCTCACTAGAGCTGTGTTGTTGGGGGCCGACTTATGGGGGTTATAAGCCAGCTTCCCCTTGCCAGTGTTTGGCACATCTTCCTGCTGCTGTTTGCAGTACTGTGGCGGAGGTGATGTCCACCCCTCTGCTCATGCCATCATTTTCCCTGCCAGGATGGAGTCTTCCCTTCAGTTCATAAGCCTAATAAACCCTTTCCTCCACAAGCCACTTTTGTTTGGGTTCTTTCTGCACAGCAATTATAATTAGCAACTAATTCCTATTAGTATCTGATTTTAGTTTTAGTATTAGGACTTGACATGCTTTTCTTCACTTGCACAGTAAAATCTCCTGGTAGGTAGCCAAGCTACATACACTTCAAAGTTCCTCAGGTGATTTTTTTTTTAATTTCAAAGATTCAAGACTTTTTTAAAATCAAGAACTTCAATGTATGTACACACTGTAGTTTGACCACATTCCCATCCCATAATCCTCTTCTGTTCCCCCCCCCCTCATTCCACTGAGAATTTTTGTTTTTCCTCCTTCATGTTGTCTCATTCCTTTTGTCTGTCTCTATCTATATCAAAATGCTGATGGGTTCAGAACAGTGAGGGGGTAATGGCCACTACAGCAAGGTCACATACGCACCTGTCAGTTCTTGTAGGAAACACAATGCTCCAAAATACTGCTTCCTATTCTGTGGCTCTGACATTCTTTCTACCCCCTCTTCTGCAATGTTCCCTGAGCCTTGGAAGACATGACAGATACCTCATTTAGTGTTGAGCTCTAAGCAGCCTCTTATTTTCAGCTTCGACGTGTTTTGAGTCTCTTCAGTTTCTACCACTGTTGCACTTACCTTCTTGCACCTCTTGCACTTACCTTCTTGTTGAGGCTGGACATCACTTCCTGACCAACACTAATAAACCACTAAGCAAAACGCCTCCTCTATCAAGATTCACTTCTCAAATTGCCATCAGCTGGGGAATCAAGCATTCAGAACACATGAGTTAATGGGCAACACCTGAGTCAAACCACCACAATCACCAACTCCATTTTCAGAGTGATATTGGTAATTTTGTGGAAGCTATTTCTTATTCTTTAGTTCATGTATAAATGTAATAAGTGTGAATTTGATCATAATCTTTTTGGGTAAATCTTTATTTCTTGTTAGTTGCCTCATTGGCTAATAAATCCCCCAAATTAATTATTATATGTATTGTAGTCAACTTTCTCTGTTCCTGCGCAGAAAGAACCCAAGCAAAAGCGGCTTATGGAGGAATGGGTTTATTTGGCTTACAGACTCAAGGGGAGACTCCATCCTGGCAGGGAAAACGATGGCATGAGCAGAAGGTGGACATCACCTCCGCCACAGCACTGCAAACACTGGCAAGGGGAAGCTGGTTTATAACCCCATAAGCCTGCCCCCAACAACACAGGTCTAGTGAGGTTGTTAAAGCCCAAACTGCCATCTGCTGAGGATCAATCAATCAATCAGAACACATTCATTTGTTTGTGGGGGACTCCTGGATCAAACCATGACAATATGTATTAAGTCCCAAATCATAGTTTTTTAAAAATATTTTATTTATTTGAGAAAGAAGGAGAGAAAGGCAGAGAGAGAGAGGGAATGGGTGTACCAGGGCCTCTAGTCACTGCAAACAAACTCCAGATGCATGCACCACCTTGTGCATCTGGCTTCACGTGGGTACTGGGGAACCAAACTCAGATCCTTCTGCTTTGCAGGCAAATACTTTAACCGCTAAGCCATCTCTCCAGCCCCTAAATCATAGTTCTTAAAAACTTGATTACAGTTGATTTATGTTTAGTCTCAATTTATTTATAATATTTTGGTTTTGATTTTTAAAATCCCATTATTTATTTAGTTATTTATTTTATTCATGTCTTCATGATTCTCTTGAAAGGAAAATTTTCTCCCTCTAAGTTTCTCCATTCCTAGATCTCCTCTGTAAAACCTTAGTTTGTTAAATTACATTATAGACTGCATATCAGAGTCTCTTCAAGACCTGTACATTGAAACTCTAACATCCAGTGAGATGTTACCGGGCAGTAGTTACAGGTAGATACAGGCCAAATGGGTGAGGTTAGAGCTTTTGTAGGAGGAGAGAGGAAACTGTGTTCTCTCCTTTTTCCTCTTCTTCACCTCTTCTTCTTCTCTCTCCCCCCTCACTCTCTCCTTTCCCAATTCCTCTGCCAGACTGCATTATTAATGGTGGTAGCATATTCCATTATATAAATATGCTACAATTTATTTAAGCAATTCCATTGTTCATATTAAATAGTTGTATAAATTTGCTTATTTTAACTTCTCAGTCATAAGCAAATCAAATCTATCAACATATTTTAATAGAAATATATTTCATGTTAAATGTAATAAGTATACTCAATTTATAAATAACACACTATAAACTAAAATATGGATCTAGCCATTAAAACAGATTTGGCTCACATCAATTTTTAATTTATTATTTATTTGCAAGCAGAGAGAGAGAGAGAAAAAGAGAGAGAGAAAACGGGCACACTAGGGCCTCTCACCACTGCAAAGGAACTCCAGTTGCATGCACCAATTTTTGCATCTCACTTCACATGGCCAATGAGGAATCAAGCCTGGACTGGCAGGCTTTACAAGCAAGCACCTTTAACCACTGAGCCATCTCTCCAGCTCCTTGGCTCACATCTTACCAGGACTCACATTCCTGCTTGGGAATGCTTTCTGGCTGGAGTAGTATATCAGAATCACTGTATTAATGGTACTCCCATTAAGCTAGAAAATGAATCTTCCTAGCTTTGTCCCAGAGAAAGTCACTGCAGACACTGTGAGGAAATTGTCTTTCTTAACCTTCTTATGAATTTGTGGGAAGACATATTTCCAAAGCTGATTAACAGCCTGCAAGTGAGTACAGCTGGATTTAGAGAAGCTGGTGTACTTAATACTGAAGGGACTTAATCCTAGCCAAGAGAGATTGGAGAAGTTACTGCCTAGCCCATTGAACACCTGTGCCCTACAAAATAAGCAAATGACCTGCAGAGGCAGCCTGATAATGAGCAGAGTCTTTTTATGATAAATGTTTTCAAGTCTTACTAAATCATGATGGTTCC
>PVHP010001505.1:42500-105518 GCA_004024765.1 Zapus hudsonius | reverse complement strand
CATTTTGCCCCCCACATCTCATGCCTGGTTAGACCTACACAAGGAAAACCACATCCTACAGTGCCTCCCCTAGGCCTTTCATGGCAGCCCAGAATAGTAGTAACAGGGACTGCAGAGTGAAAACTGGCCTTTGCAACTCTCTTTCCACCTCAGCCCCCTCCTCCCTTTTCTCCCTCTCCCCAGAACTGTTCTTCCCAGTCTGCACCAGAGCCTTCCAGAAACCTTAGGAGAAGGCAGGTGGCTTAGTGGCATTACCAGAGACTGGCCACTAGAGGCCGCCCTCCCACACAAGCCCAAGCACACACGCGAAGCTGGCCTCCTCTGCCAGCCCTGACATTATTTTCTTTCTCTATTTTTATCTATTAAAAAAGATTTCTTCGCAGCCATAACTTAGATCTCTCAACTAAAATGGAGCAACAGGAAGATATAATGGTGCATTTCATTTATGAATGACCTATAATAAATTACTCTGAAGTGTCCCGAGTGCCAGAAGACAGAACGCTTTGTCTGCCCATGGACTGTATTTCACATACTTTAATTTAGCTGACACATAAAACTCATTTGACATTTTGCAGGTATTTTTTGGCGGGGAGGGGGTGGGGATGGCAGGAGGGGGCCTCTGTGGTGCTGGGCTGCAAGTGGGGGGGACTCTGGGGAGTGGGCACAGCCAGTGGCAGAAAGGATATCTGGTTCTTGTTGAGGGTTAAGGTGTGCAGCAGGGGTAGCCCTGGCAACACGAGGTCGTCCCCAAGCAGATTGTTGTCCAAGATGAGCTCCTCCAGGCTCCTGAAGGCGCCCAGTCCTTCCAGTGACCTGCAATGACAAAGGCAGAGGGAAAAATGATCCCGCAGTAAATCAGAGAGGCCATTATGAGCCGAAATAAATATTTTAACCTTCCCTTTCAGGACTGGGAATAGTTCGGGCTTGGTGCCTGTCAGCAAAGTGAATGACAAGAATTAGGAGCAGGGAGCCCGGGGTTGGGGGCGGCCGCGAGAAAGGGGGCCGCTGGCACTCACCGCATCCTTCACGCACTGCCAACATGAAGGATGAGGGTCACTTAGTCAGTAGCCAGGATTCAAAACAAAGGGCCTCAGATACGGCCCGCAGGATAAATTTGTCAATGTCTTGTGCCTTCGGGCACCCAGCCTGGGCTGACCCTAACCTCCATTCCCAAGATAAATAACTCTGTCACAGTTCACCTTCATTCCCTGGACACAAATTTAAGTTGTCATCCATCATTCCTGCCTAGAAATCTCATACCCCTCTTACAATAATAAATATAACTTCAAGTATCATTTCTTAGCGGTTCTCTGTATGGTCGGTCGTAGGGGAAACAGCCAGGAAGGCAGCTTTTCACCCCCTTCACATCCTTGGACCTTTTTTTTCTCCCTCTGTAATTTTTTTTTTTTTTTTACTAATCACTTAATTTGCTCCTGCCTAGAGTCCCTGTGGCTGCCTAACCAGGAAGACATCTGCAGAATTACATAATCACTCCAGGCCAAGAGCGCTTTCCTTCTTCTTTCATTATTTCTTTTTATTTGTTTTCAGTTTTGTGTAGGGGCGGGGGGGTTAAGGAGAACCTCTGCTTCAAAACTCCTGGTCTGAAGTTAACAGATTTAATTTATGGAACAGAGATTTCTCACTTTATTGTTATTTTTTTTAAGCACCAGAGAGGACCAAGTATGAGGCTCAAAACAAAAACAAAAACAAAATCCCTACTATATGAGGAAGGGGAACCGACCTTGTCTATACACATGGCTGGAGGTAACCACTTTGTTTGGGGTGAAGGGGACCTGGGCCAGTAGCATGAAAGTTCTTGGCCAGGTCACACACTCCCAGCTCGGTGACCTGCCAGGCCAGGAGATATGCTGAGCTTGCAAGGCTGACAGCTGAGCCCTAGTGTCCATGGAGGAGGACTTGCACGCCATCTTCGGCTAGACCTGGAAGGTGTGGGCCATGCTGCCTACTAGTTCACTGACAGAACCTTCGTCACAGCCCTGGAAGTTTATGTGTGCTGTGCTGCAATGGAGGCAGGAGAATTTCAGTACCAGAGCTTTCCAGAGACCCCTAGATCTCTCTGGTGGGCTTTCTGCCAAGGAGGGCTCTGAAACAGGGGGTCGATCCTTGATCCTTGTGAGATGCAAATGTACCCTAAAGAATTCTGCAGGTTCCATTGAGCTGAGCTCAGCCTGCATGCCCTGATTCTGACAGGCCTTCTGATGTTCCCTCAACACCCAGGGCACACCCGCTTCATGGGTTTCCTGGCCCAATGGGGGAAAATGAGGCTGTGCACACTCTGGGTGAAGGGTGAGCAAAACACAACTTCCTTATATCTAGGCAGGAGAGTCCAAGGTGCTCTGAGAGTCCAGCTGAGCACTCTTGCCAGAGTGCCTTCCTCCCAGCTAGGAGAATCTTACACAGACTAAGTGGAATAGTGGGGTCCCGGCCAATGCTACGACCTCCTTTCACTCATGGATTCCCCCCGCCCCCATCACCACCACGCAGAAGCCCTGACCTGGGAAGGATGGCTGAGGAAGACAGAGGGGAGGTAGGCAGATGAGAAACCACAAAGTATGCAGGGGACCTTTGGGGTCTTCTAAAATCCCCTTCATCTCCTTTTTGTTTGACAATTTTTATCCATGTATAACATATTTTGATTTTGTTCTTTTGAATTAGAGTCTCATGTAACCAGGGTTGACCTCCAAAACTCACTCTCTAGCCAAAGATGACCTTGAACTTTGGATCCGAATGCCACTCCTGCCTCCACTACAGGTGTGTGCCACCAAGCTGGTTTTATTCACTGCTGGGGATTGAACCCCAGGGCTTAATTCACACTAGACAAACTCTCCACTGTATTACACCCCCAACCCCTGAAGTCTCTTTCTCCATCGGGGTCAATGAGTGATGCTTCTTACCCAGGAGCGCCTCAGGACCAGGCTCCAGCTCACCACAGGGGCCAGAGAGGGGAGAGCTACCTCCCGTCAGGACTCCTTATGGGCGGCTAATAAGCTCTTTGTGCACAAACATCAGCCAGGCTCTGGTCAAAGGCAGCCTCCAAATACGCATTGTTCTCCAGTTATGTTATGCAAATATTATACTTCTATGGGGAGAATCAGCAAAAGGTTGGCAACCGACTAGCAGATGAAAAAGCTCCCTTCCCAGAATGCTTTGGGGAAGGCATAAAACAAAATGACACAGCACGAAGACGGACAATGCCTGAACTCTGGAAGGACACCCTCCCCTCCCCAGGCAACTTGACCGACAGGCTGTGGGACAGAGTTCCCTAATGGAGTCATCTCAAATCTCCTGTCTCCTGTCTGCTTTGGAGATTCTTTTTGCCATGTCATATCCTAGCTGATCAGTAAAAGGGGGCTTTGTTCTATGGGGGGCTGTTAATGAATGAGTCTTGGTTTACATGTTACCAGAGTGGACAGGGGAATGGGGACAGGAGGGAGAAAGCAATGGGAAGATGAGACTCCAAGGTAAAGGATTTGTGAGTTCAGCTGGCACATCTGAGGCCAGTACAAATACACACACACACACACACACACACACACACACACACACACACACACGCACACACACACATGCGCACAGGCTCTGGAAGATAGCTTTATTTTTGACTTCCAAAGTCGTTTTTTTTTTCCAGTTATTATAATTTTCCAGGAAGGATTACAAGGAAGAAATTATTTACAGCAATCTGTGAGTCCATGCCTCTATATACCAGATGCCTTTCAATAAATATACAACAGCAAGCCCCACCTCCTCACCAAGGCAGAAAGGTCTCACAAGTCTCTGGTTTTATGTGACAGTGATGGTGGCTTTCAGGGAAAGGGACAACGTGGTGGCAGGTTCTCTTTTCTAATCCAGATGTACCCCAAATAAAAGTCCTGCTGGAGGGTAGGACTCACTCCAGCGTCACTCATCAGTGCCACCCAAGGCAAGCAGGGAGGCCCGGGTGGGACAGCTTGCTTTGTGGCCAGCGCATTGCTGAGCAAATCTCACCAGGCATTTCTGGAGTTGGTAGCTGGCTGGCTGCCTCCTGCTCCATCAGTAGGACGCAGACATACTCTTAGGTACCGATTCAGTCCCCTCCCTCTGCTCTTTATGGCAGCTACCTGGAGGGTCCCAGCTCTTTTTCCAAAGTCATATCGAAATGACAAAACATCACAACGCATTGGGCTCCAGTGGATTCAAACAGAGAGAACTTTTAAGTTTCCACTGTAATTAACCCTATCCTCGTTAAGATAATTATGATCAAGCTTCCTGTCACAGTTAATATGCCAGCATCATCGCCCATGGCTCACTGGCCGCCCTCATTAGCTTCAAAAAACAGCGGCACTAAACAGGCGGTCAGTGCCCTGCCCAGGCCAAGCCAGTGGGCTAACAGAGGCCCATAGACAGGACACTGAGCCCCACAGCGGGGACCACCCCTCTGACCCTCTCAGCTCTCGGGTGGGAAAAAACTCAACCTTTTTCACCCTTACTCTGCAAATTGGCTACTCACAGAAATGGAAGGAGAAAGGACAGGAGTGGGGTGGACAACACAGGCAAAGGTTGGAGAGAGAAGAGCTCCTGATACGTGGTACCCCTCCCCACCCCCGACTCCCTCATCAGCACACAACCAATAGGACACTATGCAATGAAACTTACCAATGGTGAGCTGGAGAGATGGCCCAGTGGTTAAGGCACTTGCCTGCAAAGCCTAACAACCAACCAGGGTTTGAGTCCCCAGTGCCCACGTAAAGCCCAATGCACAGAGGAACATGCATCTGGAGTTCATTTGCAATGGCTGGTGGCCAAAGCTGTGAGGACAGGATAGATAGCATGAAGCCAGTTGGCCAGAAATGAGGGGAGAAGGGGTGGAATCAGGAAGTGGTGATATGACCGCTCATGTCCCATACACCTAGCCCCGTGACCAATGCAGATATTCTTTCTACCTGTATCAAATCCTTATCACATCATAAATATCTCATACTTAAATTGCTCAGAGGCTGGATAGCTGGATAGCCCACAATAATATATAATCTATGTGTACAAACTACACATGATTTGCTATTATCTATATATTTGGATCTATAATTTTCTATAAATGTTTCTGCCCTTCAGGTCACATGGCTAACGACCATTCAGGTAACATGTAATAATAGAAATCAAATAGTCTAACTGTAAGTTTACTAATAGGTAGTTAAATGTCTTTAAGGAAGAGAAGAAGGTGGGAGAGGCTCTGGGTTATGAGCAAGAGTATATACTAACCCCCAGTGGTGACATTGACCATATATGACATTGACCCATGTCAACCCCAAAGCTCTATCCAAGCCTCCCTTTGTGAATGGACAATTCCTGAGCTGTGTAAAATAAAATTCAATACTAATATGAGAGAGCGGAACCCAAGGCCAGTCAAGCAAGCTAATACAGGTGACTAGATTTGAAACTGTCATGCCACTAGCTAAGAATCCCACAGTAACTTTCGGGTATGTTACCTGATGAACGGTGGAGCGTAAGGAGCTAGAAGCCAAGAGACAGGTGCCTGTACTTTCTTTTATTTCAACAGGAAAAAAGAAGGTAGATTCTCCAATCTTGGTTTATAATTTACCAATATGAAATTCTCATTCTATCATCTCTGCTCAGTAACTGATGTTTGCTTGCCTGCAGAACGCGGTGGATTACCTGTCTGATCTTGTTAACCTTTTCACTTTTGGAACCCAGAAGCTCCGAACTCAGTTCTCAGGGACCTAACCCAACTATCACCTCTGAACCTGCTTTGGTAGTTTACTTTCAAGGCTTACAATATTTTATAGTTTGGGTACTTTATGTAATATTTTTAATATTACTGCTCTATTAAACTAATCTGGAATGAGTGGATCTAAGGGAACATGATCTTTCATGGCTTCTCAAACTGGCACTACCTGGGCACAGAGGGGAAGCCCAAGACTGGCTCTTGATGAAACATTTGACTAGGAAGAGAGATGACATTGACTCTAACCAGAGTCAAAATGGCTTTGAATCGACTGCTAATGATATCCTGGTGACAGGAAGACAAAAAGTAGTCTGGAAAAATGGCAGCTTTAGGTGAAGCCATAAGCGGATCAAAAATGTTCCTAAATAATACCAATGACACCTCTAGGGGCAGATTCTCCACTCTCTGGTCACTGACTTGGTTAGGGATTCATTTAGGCCAGAACCCGAGAGAGATTGGAAGAAAGACACAATGGAATGCGAAGTGATTTGTTTAGGATCAATCACTTTATGGGCTGGGGAGATGGTTAAAGTCACTTGGTTGAAAAACCTGCTGGCCTAGGTTCAATTCCTCAGCCACCCATGTAAAGCCAGATGGGCAAAGCCAAATGGATGTTTATAAGCAGAAGCTAGAGACATGGCACCCCCTACATACAAATCAACCCTTGTGTCAACCCAATAAAAAGAACTTTCAGGATCTAATACAAAGACCCAAATGCAGATGTGAAGTTCAATCAACCAGGAATATATTCATTAAATTAATAAGGTAAATAAAAGTGGAAAAATATGTACAACCTCTCAAGCTAACTAAGACTAAATAGCCTTAATATGAAAAGAGGTTTTCTAAGTCAATAAGGGAAAAGGTGATTCCCAAGTAGAAAAATGATTCAAAATAATCTTAGAAAACTGATGAGTAATGGAAATGAAAGAGCAATTTGTAGCTTCATTGGGAACCTAGAATATTCAAACAAAATATTTATCTTGTTTTCTTAAAGCTTTTGGTGCGAAAGTATAGTGTACGCACATGTGTACACAGGTGCTCTGTGTGCCTGAACACAGAGGCCATGGGAGACCATCAAGTGTTCCCTTCTAGCTCTTATCCTCAGGTTTCTTTGGGATGGAGTCTTTTCACTGAATCTGCAGCTGTCCTTTGCTGTCAGAATGGCTAGCCAGAGAGCCTCAGGGATTCTCCTGTCTCCCCTCCTCTCCCCCATGGAGCCAGGGTTCCAAGCATGAGTGACTATGCCCAGCTTTTTACGTGTGCCATGAGGATGGAACTTAGGCCATCTAAGACCCTCTCAGGCCCTCAGGCTCCTGTGTTAAGCACTCTTACCTGCTGATCCATTTCCCCAGCCTTGCATTTTCTCAAATCGTAGCAAGTTCAAGACGACACCATAACACAGGACTTAAAGGAGAACAAAAGAGTAACTTTTCTGGTTAACAGTTTCTATTACAGGTGTTAGAAACGCTCATGGTTTTGTCCATAATTCCAACCCTAATCATTTATTCAGTGGAGATCAAACATGAGTGTACAGCACATAGACAGGGAGATGACCTCAGCGTCACTATCGATGATTACCGTTATTCTGGGTTAAGGTATTACTGTGTAACCCAGGCTACTCTGGAACTCATAAGCACCCCAAATGCTAGGATTAGAGGTATGTGCCACCACCCCAGGCTCTATGGTGGTATTTAAAATTACAGTGTAAGCCAAAGTAACTGCTCAACAACAGAGGGATGATTAAACACAGCTCTGCATATCTAAATAATGAAATACCACACAGCAATTAAAAATATTGCAGACAGATATCTAATGAGCCAGTAGAATTTCATGCTATATATTTAAGTACCTAAAATTAAATTACAGAAACAGTGGTACACACACCAATAGCTCATGCATGGAAATTAAAACTCATTCACTTGCTCCTTCCATTCTCATCTGTACCATGGTTCCTTGGCCGTTTTCTTCCACCCTGATGGCTAAGAGGCATCAGAGTCACGTTTGTTAGTTGCTTCTGATTTGTCAACTGCTGTGACTGTGTAATCTTATACACTGGGAGTTTCCGGTAATTCCGTGTACATAGAAGCCCAGTTAAATGTGTGGATGTACTTAACTCTCTGTAACAATGTCTATGGCTAGAGCCCCTAGATATATGACATAAACTACTGGCTAATTTTATTTTTACAGTTTTCTCCATTTGTTATATTTTCTATTATGAACAAACATTTTATAGTCGGGAAAATTTCTAATGAATATTACTTTGTTTCTCTCTCTCTCTCTGTCTCTCTCTCTCTCTCTCTGTGTGTGTGTGTGTGTGTGTGTGTGTGTGTGTGTGTGTGTATGTGCATGTCCTCATGCTGGAGACCAACCAGGAGCTTTGTGCATAGAAGGAAGCAGTCCACCACAACTGTATAATCACAGCCATTTAAATATTTTTTCATCTTGAAACGGGGTCTCTTAAGCTCCCTGGGCTAACTATGAACTCACTAGGTAGCATAGGCTGGCCTCTAACCTGAGATCCTCCTCCCTCAGCCTTCCAAGTATCTGGATTATAGGCATACAAACATTATTTTCAAATACAAGACAACGTCCCATGCACAAGACGGAAGAGACACTTCAATGTGGGAAGTGGGCTCTGTGTGTCTCACCTCACTGAAATGAGGCCACCAGCATGGATGCTAATTTGAGCCTAATCCACCCTTATTAGTCCACTGGCCCCTAAGCAAGCCTGCTTGGAACCCTGTTTCAGTTCCAGGTGGGTGTCACCAGCATTCAGTGAGTCCCTCACCAAGGACAACCAGAATGGTTGCTTATCTGGGAGCAGGCTAAGATGGGCTGTGTCAAAACACTGAGCCTATGAGACCCAGTGGGCAGCATCAAGAGACAAACTATGCATGCAGAAGGATGTCTTGAATCGTCACTTAAATGTTAGAAGCGGTGAAATTGTTCACCAAAGGCGTGATGTACAAGAGGAGTCTCACACACTTGACCACAGACAAGACATGAAAACAATCAGTGCAAATTTCTATAGAGAGATGAGTTTGGGTGACCCCTAACGGTCTCTTCGGATACTGTGGTCAGGTGACCTCACTTCTTTCTCTAAAGCCACAGTTTGCAAGAGCTCCTGAGAGTCAACCCCACCCCACCAAAGAGTCCCTTCTAAGGGTCTGACTGGTGGGAAAAGGGAAGTGGAGTTCCAGTGATGTCATTTCCCATGACACTGACTTTTACTTGATTCTGATCTGACAGCAGGGACTGTGAAGATTCTTTTAAATATTTCTCTAGAAGGACATTCTTATTAAAAAGCACATCTCAACATGCTGGCTTCTTCTATAAATTGCACGTCAGAGCTATGGCTCTATTTATGGAAAATCCTCTCATGGCCTTCGTTTATATTCAGAGTTTTAGTCCTAGAGAAATTTTAGGATGTCCCAGCTCTGTACACTCTTCCTCCACTTTACAGAAGACGACTAATGTTCTGAGAGATAAAACAGTTCATGTGACTCCTTACATAGGGATCAAGAATCATCTAGAAGGTTTGAATGTACCGTGCGACGCTCACCAACTAGGCTCAACTATCTCTACAGAAGTTATGGTCCAGAGATAGAGGTTCACTCGCCACAACTTTCAAGAGTGGAGTAGAATCTAATCACTGACCTCACTTATAATGGTGAGCTTAGATGCCTTTCAAGTCCTGATTTTCAATCTGTACTCCTTGATCTTCCCACAACCCCTACAAGAACTAGTTATTAAAAGTTCACAAGGCCTTTGTTGAATCAGCTTTGCATGGCTGGCAGAAATCACCCGAACAAAAGCAGCTGATAGGAAGAAAAGGTTTATTTTAGCTTACAGACTTGAGGAGAAGTTCCATGGGGGAAAGCATGGCATGAGCAGAGGCTAGACATCACCTCCTGGCCAATAGCAGGTGGACAACAGCAGCAGGAGAGTGAGCCGAACACTGGCAAGGGGAAGCTGGCTGTAACACCCATGAGCCCGCCCCCAATAATAAACTGCCCCAAGAGACTACAATTCCCAGATTGCCACCAAACTAGAGTCACTTCTTCGCCTAGTTCTTTGCAAAGTCTCTGGACTATAAAGGTGACTGTGGCAAGGTCCTTTATCGTAAGTAGTCATTATGTACTAAGAAGTGACCACCTAACACAGGGTCATAATTGAAGCTGGGATGATAGATGCTACTCTGAGGAGAAGGGCTCAGTCCAAGTCAGGTCTAAATTTAATCATCTACGTTGACTTGATTCCATACGTGGTGGGCAGAGGACACAGACAAGGAGACCACTGGATTCCTAACAGTCACATAATCTGTAGTCTTAGGACTTTGTCTTGCTCCGAAAAGTATGCATGTGGTGCCCACTTCATGGTGGGGACTGAGCACCTACATGTGGGGACACAGGCGCTTGACAGTGAGTCAATTCTCCAGTGGAGGTGAGAGACAACCTGGGTTGGAATAAAGGAGAAAAAGAGACATGATAGGCTCTGAAAGTCAAGGGCAGACATCTGACGTAAGCAGTCATCCTCACTGGCCCACCTGGCTGCTGATGGCCCTGAAGTTAGTAGAGCAAGTCAAGCCTTAAGGCAAGGAGTCAACCCTACCGTAGATGAACAAGAATGTCCAGGTCTTGTCCCTGTCCTCCCTGCTCTGGGAACCTTCCCTGCACCGCTCTCCCTTCCCCGGGGACAGCACTTGGCTGGGCTTTGACTCTGTCTCTGAAAATTATTTTGATTCACGGTTTGAGATTTTACTAACCCACACAGGCCCGCATGAAGCCTGTGGCTTCAGGATCTTGTTTGTTTTTAAGAGTCCAAAGAGTGAGTTTGTGTGGTGGGTGTATAAATGGAGGCTTTTCTTTGCCGGGGAGATGAGAGGGAGCGGACACGGTGAGCCGCAGCCACGGTATGCGTGCGTGTCGCCAAGGGGCCAAGGCAGCGCTGCTGGGGAGACTCCACGGCCACTGAGCAAACACGTGTCGGGCCAAGAACACGGGCTTCGGCCTCAGGAACTGTTTGCTTGAAAGATAACAGTGTCTCTTCTACACGAGCCTTTCAGCACCCTCCAGAAAGGGAATTTTGAATTCAACAGATGGTGTCTACTCATTGCAAACCAACCAGAAAAGGAGACATTTACATGGCTGGGCCTCAAGACCTTTGGATGCCAAAGGGGCCCAAGTCAAACACTTTGCCTGGAGACCAGCTCCCCATGGGTAGGGTGCCCTGGAGGGGAATCAGGCCAGGAAACCAGCAAAACGTGCCAACTGTTGATGCTGTGAGGTCTCAGCTGGCTGAAAAAGGTGAAAACATGTTTTCAGTTCCCGACTACAAGATAGCTTTATATGTCCTATAAGAAAGAGGGCCGTGGGAGATATGGTGTCTCCCAAAGGAGCTTGTATTGGAGCCACGGCCCTTCTTCCAAAACAACTCTAGCCCTGGGCTTCAAAAAATATCTCAAAGAACAAGTTGCTGATGTGTGCTACTTATTTCACACAATGGGACACATTCCAAGCCTTGAAGGTCCACACCTAACCAGCCCCTGAATGCCCACACCTAACTGACCCTGGACAGAAACCCCTCACAGCACTGAGGAGATCAAACGTCTGCTGATGTGCAGGCGATGAACCAGAGCTTTTTGCCTGTGTTCCACCAGGGTTCAGAGCTTGTGCACCTGCTGCTGTGGTGACAGAACACCCGGTGGCTTTCTCAGGAGCAGGGAGGTCTGCTGGGAGAGCAGGCCTTCTCCACTCAACAAAGCCAGACAAATGTACTAAGTAAGCACCCAAGTCAGACCGAGAATCCTGGAGGCCAAGTGCCCCTACCCATTGAACGAGTTCCACAGAAAGACTCTTTGAAAAATAAATGAGGATATCTTATTTTCAAAGGAAGAAATTATCTCAGAAAAGCAAGTAGCTAATTTCCAGACGAAATACTACTATGTATTCTGAATCAACAATAGCACAAGGAGATAGACGCCTGGGAGAACCTCTCCCTAAAGAAACATCCAGAACCTGACTCTTCTCCCACCTCGGTCAGCATCTTCAGGGCTTCAATCAAATCCTTGACCATCCGGGCCTCACTTTCTTCTTCTGTGAACTGGGGAAGCTACATATTTCAAGGTCTCGTCCACCTCAACTATGCTAAACCTCAAGGACAATTGTAGAACAGAACTTCCTAACCCCGACTCTTATCATTGCTTTAACCATCCCACCAGTCAGTAAAAATTCTCCAACCTTTATATATGGCCAAAGAGCTGGGGGTCAGAGTTCAGTATGTGTGTGTGAAGGCCTCAAATATTAAGTCAAATGGATTTAAAAAAGATATGGTGGGTGGGAAATTGGGAAAGACAAAAATCACCCCCTCCTGCTTTCCTTCATCTTTCACAGCAACCCAAACGAGGAAGTGACAGGCAAAGTGACACACTGTTCAGAGGGCCAAAGATAAATGTTTGATGAATTGACCACTGGTAGAGAAGTGATGGGTTCTGTGTGTGCGTAATGGCCAAGCTGCCTCTCCGTGCAGATTGCTGCCAAGATAAGAAGTCATAATGAATGGACTCGCAGATGCTCCGGACAGAGGCAGCTTTAATTTGACTGGTTTTAATAAAATTAATTCTTAAAAAGAGAAGATAGTAGAAGACAGCGATTCAAAGAGCTCAGAAAGGCTGAGAATGACATGGACACTGCAGACGACAATTCCAGGTGCTGCACTTACTGTATCCGTCAGGTAAGCAGACGAGCTTTCATTTCATGCCATGCTTAAGTCATCATAAAGCCCGTGGGCTGGGAGATGGCTCAGTGAGTCAAGTACTTGCTGCACAATATGAGGGCCTGAGTTCGGATCCCCAGAACCCATGTAAAAGGTGGACAATGTGGGCAAGTGCCTATAATCTCAGTTCTGAGGAGGTGGAGATGAGAAAATCCCTAGCTTTTGCTGGCTGGCTAGTTGTACCAAGTCAGGGAGTTCCAGGTTCAATGAGACCCTGCCTCAAAAAATAACATGGAGGGCTGGAGAGATTGCTCAGTGGTTAGTGCTTGACTCAGGCTCAGTTCCCCTGTACTCACATAAAGCCACGTGCACAAAGTAGTGCATGCATCTGGAGTTCCTTTGCAGAGGCTAAAAGCTCTGGAGTGCTCCCCCTTTTCTCCCTCCCTCCCTCCCTCCCTCCCTCCCTCTCTTTTCTCCCTCTCTCTGCCTCTCTCTCCTTGTAAATAAACAAAAATATTTTTTAAAAAATAAGTATTGTTTAGTAGTTTAAATTTCAATATTAAATTGAATCGCTTGATTAAAAAGTGTAGCTCTATTGAAATATACACTCAACATGGAACACATGCATACCACACACATATACATATGAAAAAATATTTTATATTAAAATATTTACTTAATTTATTTATTAGCAAGCAAAGAGACAGAAAGACAGAGAAGCATGTGTGTGTGCCAGGGCCTCTAGCCATTGCTAATGAACTCACCACTTTGTAGATCTGGTTTTACATGGGCACTGGGGAATTGAACTCAGATCTTTAGGTTTTGCAGGCAATTGCCTTAACTGCTGAGCTATCTCTCCAGCCCCCCAATTTTTTGTTTTTTGAGATAGGGTCTCCCTCTAGTCCAGACTGACCTGGAATTCACTATGTAGTCTCAGGCTGGCCTTGAACTCACAGCAATCCTACCTCTGCTTCCAACGTTCTGGGATTAAAGGTGTGTACTACCATGCCCAGCTCCAAAATATTTTTTATCTAAATGTCAAAAAGACATTAATATAGAAAAAGGAATAGCAGGAAAAAAGACAGGGTTCAATGGAGGGGGAATGAGGAGATGGGGACAAAGGAGAGAGGATTACATAAATTTTTTTAAAAATATATATTTATAATAATGAGTTACATTATTTAGTGGGCAAACAATGCGTTTTTATCCCGAATTCCCCAATTCCCCCCCTCCCCATCCCTGATCAGTTGGATGTCCTCCTCCGTGGGCTGCCACAAGGACTAATATATAAAATTTTAATCAAGGTTTCAATTTTATTTTTAAAATTTTAAGTCAAAAATAAATAAAAAATTAAATGCCTGTATATTGCCCCTCACTGGACGGAGACACAGGTGGGAACTTGAGGTGAAGTGGCTGAACAAAATAGGAAAGGATGGATTTTTCCTCAGTCTATTCTTCCTTCAGTCACCATGGACTGGGCATCCCTTCCCCAGATCTGGTTTTTCTCTCAGTCTGTGGAGCATTTAGGACAGCAAAGCCTCATGGGCCTGGCTTCTCTAGCAAAGAATGGAGGCTCCCCTGGACTCAGGACTCTTCCTCGGCTGGGTGCTTTCTGCCAGGGGACCACGCCTGCATACCCTCACATTCTGACTGCACCCCCAGACCTGACTGTCCATTTTCTAGTTATCCACTGTGTTTCTCCCCTCACCTCATACTGTACTTGTCTTCACTCCAAGGATGACTATATAGTCTATACCAGAATGTTCTCAGGACACCACAATGTCAGAACAGCAACCAGATGACCAGAGAGACAGACAGGAGACAAAATCTTGGTTCTTTGTCCCAGGATAAACTCTAGTTGTGACCAGGAGTAAATGACCTTGAACCTTCACTTCCTGGGGTTGAAGCAGATGATCCATCTTTTGACTAATTTTCATCAATGATATCCTACAAATTAGGTACTCTTCAATATCCTGAGCTGCTACATAGCTGGGCAACATACAACATAATCCCGAGAGGCTCAAAATCTCATGAAAAACTCTGCATGAGTGCTGGAGAGATGGCTCAGTAGTTAAGGCATTTGCCTGCAATGCCTAACAATCTGGGTTCGATTCTCCAGTATCCATATAAAGTCAGATCCACAAAGTGGTGCATGCATCTGGAGTTTGATTGTAGTGGCCAGAGGCCCTGGTGCTCATTCACTTTCTCTTACTCTCTCTCTCTCTCTCTCTCTCTCTCTCTCTCTCTCACTCTCTCTCAAATACAAGTACAAATAATTATTTTTAAAAATTAGGTAATATATGAATACTTCTTTTGCCTCCAATTATCCCTAAAAATGTTTGGGGACTTTTCTAATATCCAGATATCCTCAGAGCAGCGTCCTAAATTCTATTCTTCTTTCACTTTGAAGATAAAGAAGAGTTATCTAAGTGCTGACATGGCCTCACCACAATGTCATGCATATACCCAACGGGGAGGAATAAGGAGCCTATGCAGAATGCAACATTAAAATCAGTTCTGGGGCTGGAGTCAAAGGCACTCACTTGCAAAGCTTGGCGGCCCAGGTTTGAATCCCCAGTCGACATGTAAAGTCAGACATACAAAGTGGTGCATGTATCTGGAGTTCATTTGCAGAGACAGGAGGCTCTGACATGACCATACTAATTCTCACACATGCTCTCAAATAAATAAATAAATAAATAAATAAATAAATAAATAAATAAATAATTTTTTTAAAAAAAGAAACATCTCAAAAAAAAAAAAAAAAACCAACCTCACTTCAGAAGCTGGGGGTGATGGCTCACTTGGCAGATTGCTTGTCATGTAAGCATGAGGGTGAGAATTTGGACACCCAGCACCCATGTAAATGTGGTGACCCACCTATGACCCCAGCACTGGTGAGGCAGACATGAGATCCCTGGGGCAGACTGACCAGCTCTACTAGCTATTATATAGATTTTATACAATATATATACACAATATTTATACAACCTACAATGTATATAGTATTGGTGAGCTCTAGGTTCAAGAGAGAGACCCTGTCTCATGAAATAAAATGAGGAAGATGCCTGTTGCCTCCACGTGTGTGCACATGTGCATGCACACACACACTCACATGTACACACGTGCACCTATCTGCATTCACACCACAACCATGCAAAGTAAATGCATATGCAAAGGTAAATAAATAAGACGGTCCCTGTCTTCTACAGGGACACAGTTTTCCATGAACATGAGAGGAAAGTTGCTCATTATGAAATAGCTCAGCAAGGTTCGCACTACTGGAGGATATAAAGTTTTATGAGCAGGTCTCTCCTCTCCCTGGATTTAAGTGACTGAGGGAGAACGCCAGGCTCAAGAGTCCAGAGTGAATTACAGACTTCTGCTCAAGATTCACAGCTCTTGGTGGTAGGAGGTTAATATTCTCACATGTCATTAGGTCTGCTGACTCTTCTGATGGCTCATTGAAGCAGGCAGCACATTATATCCTCGTGTCGCCGAGGACAGCACACTTCAAAGCAAGGCAACACAGGTCAGGACAGGCCTCTGGGTGGATTAATGACTTCAGATCACCAGGGGTTGTCTGTAGGTAAGAACAGGCTGGGAGCTTTTTGACAAAGCTGACTGTTTGATCATTCTTGACCCAGCTTTCAGGCCAGACCTCCAGATTTTACTCCTACCAGCTTCTAAGGATCTGCCAGGACCTGCAAGAAGATGGAGTGATCTGTCTGGTCACTTTATCTTCACTTGAAATGCCTCCACCTGCTTCTTGCTAATGGACATCCTAACCCACGGTTCAAGGTGGGGCTTAAGCAGGATTCCTTGAAGGAGACGGCTTAGCAGGAGCTCGCCTCACCAAGCCTGGAAGTCTCAAAGGACTTCTATTTTCATGCACCTTCACCCATTAGTTCTGGGGTTTGCTCTGTCTCCTACTGCTCTTTTTTATTTTATTTATTTGCAAGCAAAGAGACATAGAGAGAAGAGAGGCCGAGAGGACAAAGTATGTCAGGGCCTCAAGCTGCTGCAAACAAACTCCAGATGCATGCGCCATTTTGTGCATGTGGCTTTATGTGAGTACTGGGGAATCGAGGCAAAGGCTTAACCACTGAGCTTTCTCCCTAGATCAAGGTATCTAACTCTTGCTGCTCTCCTTGACAGCTAGGCCCCATGACCACCAGCATTAATGGCTTTCATCTCTAGTGAGAGCTAAGTAGGAATAATCAATGAGCCACAGGAGACCCTAGTCCCCAACTTTTTTCCACTCCAGAAGAAAGGCAAAAGAGAGACCCAGAAGCACAAGTTCATTAAAACATGTTACTTGAAGGGGCTGGGGAATTGGCTCAGCAGTTAAAGGCAACTGCTTACAAAGCCTTCCAGCCTGGGTTTAATTCTCCAGTAACTATGTAAAGCTAGATGTATAAAATGGCACAAGTGTCCAGAGTTGGTTAGCAGCAGCAAAAGGCCCTGGTGTGCCCATACTCTTTTCTGTTTCTCTCTCCCTTGAAAATAAAATAAATAAAAATTAAAAGCAAGCATGAGCTTGAGGTACTGGGCAGATGAATCACTGTGCAAAGTGTTTGCCATGTAGGCACGACCCTGTCTCAAAGAATAATCTAGAAAGCAATTTGAAGAAGACACCTAATGTGGATCACCTGGCCCCTACATGTCTATAAATGCATGGGAGTGTGTGAGCGCGCGCGCGCACACACACACATGCAAAAAAAAATCCACTTATTTGAAAATAACCTGGAAGTCACTTCTAAGGGTCACCCAAACTAATGCTCATGGGAGTCACAGAAAATGCAAGGTCCATGGGTACACTGAGTGTACATGGACACCTGAGTCTGTATTCTGGACACATGGAAGCTTCTCACATGGGGTCTCCAGCACCATAATGGGACTTTATCACAGCTGAGGAGCCAACAGGAGGACTTGGAAGATACTCTGAGTGTCTGTCACCAGGCAAAGTACCTTGAGCAGGTGGCAGGGAAAGGAGTCTGGATTTCCTGTCTAGTGGCTGAGTATGAGTCAGACAGGATTCCTAAGTGTTTCCTCCTTCAGAGTGAGGTGTCTGCACCAAGGTCAGGGGCACAAACAAGATGGTCATCAGCAAGCCCTTTGTTTCCAACTAGCAGGTGCAAAGAAAACATTGACAAAGGAATTGGTAAGCTAAAGGCATGCAAGCAACAGAAAGGAAGGCTCTTATCATCCCAATCCTGTCCTTTACTTGTTTGGTTCACTTTGAAAAGTGAGTTTCGGGGCTGAGCCCCATCCTATCATTTTCTCTAAGAACTCCACTTCCTGTGCCTGTTTTTCTATGACCTGTTTCCATAACACATATTAGGAAAAGAAATATACATGCACACATACACACCAATATACTAAGACTCTATCTACATAGGGCTGGAAGGAATGCAGGGAGCCTTCACCCAATCCACGGAGGCCTGGAACCTTTAGTTATTCTTCTCATAGCTGTGACAAAGCATATGACAAATGCCACTTAAGGAAGGAGCATGGAGGCAGCTGGTCATATGCAACCCACCATCAGAAAGGAGAGAGAGAGAGAGAGAGAGAGAGAGAGAGAGAGAGAGAGAGAGAGAGAGAGAGAGAGAGAGACTGATGTTCCACCTCCACTCATGAAATGGTACTTCTCACATTCAGGGTAAGTCTTCCCATCTCAGTTAAACCCTTCTAGAAACGTCTGGAGGTGTGTCTCTCAGGTGATTCTAAATCCTATCAAGCTGACAAGATGAACTATCACAGGCCTCCAAAGGTGACCTTCCTTCCAGCTGCCACCTGGCCAAGCAGCCTTCCCCAGCCTCACTCAACACTTGAGGCAGTATCAAAGATGGTCTGTAGTCAGTCTACAGATGGGATGCACTGCAAGCAGAGCCTTCATTCACTAGACCTTGGATTCCAGACCAGAGTACAGAGAAATGACTAGACCAGGTGTATCTAAAGGGTACTTCAGAGACCACCTGTGTCAGAATCTTTTGAGACACTTAATTCTGATGCCAGGGACCAGAGCACACATGCTATTTCATGGCATGGCTCTTTGTGGGTGGTCCTGGGTATTCACTTTAATTTCCCAAGTCATTTCTTTGTCTACCTGGGACCCACTTTGGGGGTTGGTGGAGTTCTTCAAAGTGTTTCATGAACTAAAGTATGACAAGTATATATAGGCCATGTTTTTGTTTATAGGAAGGATTTTTTTTTATATCCTGCTGGTTACTTTGCCAGGAAGTTTTAATCAAGGTCATTACTCCAACAATATGTTTCATTTTACAGTATCAAGTTCATGACCTCTCTACCTAAACAATGATCTTCTCTTTTTTTGGGTGTGTGTGCCAAGTCATAGTGGATTCTTAAAGAACATATCAAGTACTAAAAATATGAGAAAATCAACAGAAGCGAAGATAATGAGAAAAACCATAGCCCAACTCAGGTATGCACTGGCAATATAAAATAACCTTGCGGCTCCTGATTCATGGTCACGAAAGATTATAGAAAGTTACCAATTTCCAGAATGTTAAGCTGCGAAAGAGCTGTACATTTCAGAAATAGTACTGAAAAAAAAATTTTAATGCCTGGAAGACAGTAGGGACCATAGAGTACATGCCGCCCCTTCTGACACGCAGATTACTGTTGCATTGTCACAAACATGGTGACTAGATGCACTTTCCTACAGGAAAGAAATGACCACATCATTTGTTCTGTAGATGGGGGCAAATCCCAGGGCAAAGAGTACACTATTAGTGATGAATCCTGAAAGGCAGGTTAACCAAACTCTTCTGGGCAAATTGGGATGAAATTTGACCTCCTTATCCCACAGAGCAACAATGGATAATGAAATCACTACAGTTGATCAATTCAAACCTTTGGGACCCACAACAATGTATATTGGTGGAAGTTACTTTTCATTCTATGCCTTTGAAAGTCCCTGGAAATGTGACATCACACTACCTGGCATAGTTCTCCTCAATATCCTGAAAATGCCCAGTAATAATCCACAACTTTGCTTTCCTAATATGAGGTGTCTGAGAGTCTCCCATGGGCCCCGCCCACCACAGACATCCCCAGCGTTATTTGAAGGAATATGGTCCGTGGTGTTCGAGTGGGGAGAACTTTGTTCCCCAAGAAACATTCAGTAAAAACTGAGACATATTTAGTTGTGATAATTGGATGGAGCCACCAGTATTCAGCGAATAGAAGCCAGAAATAGTGCTAAATAAAACACACAGGACAGTTCCCACAAAGAGTGCTCTAACTCAGAGTGTCAATGGTGGGGAAGCTGAGAAGACCCAGGGTAGATGAGGGCCTGGGCTTCTGCTCTATTCTTTCATTCTGACAAGGTTCCTGGTGAGCCGTCCCGACAGGTGCACAGGTCATAGCTGAGTTCTGCTGCCCCTGGTAGTGATCCAGGAAGAAGCCTTCCCAGGCACACAAGAGATCACATGGCTCTCAGCCTCCACACGGAAATAGACAAAACTTTCCTGGTTTCATGGGAGCAGATGAGGTTGACAGATAGGTGACATTTCCCTTCTCTGACATTAGTGGGAAAGAAAGTGACAGCAAACATATCAGGCAGGTTGAAGCTACCTTTCTCATTAATACTCAGAGGCCCTAAATCTTCACAAATGTGTGCATTCTGGAAGCTGGGAGGGCCCTGGAGAACACCTGCAGAATTTACTTGCCCCTGGGCTTAGGACAAATCCTGCCCCCCGCCCCCCCCCCGACATTTAGATCTACCCCACACAGCATGGATAGTGAAGATACATTCACCACACTTAATACATTCATCACTCCAATTCTCATGCTCAGGGATGAGCAACCAGGCTAGAAACAGACAAGCAAGAAACTTGCCCACAAATCTACTTTTTGAAGGAGGAGGAATTCCCTGCAAGTGATGGCAGACCAAGACAGAAGATGGGGGGTATAATTCAAGAGGACTTTATCAGTTACTTTCTCATTTCTGGACAAAATTCCTGACCAGTTTAAGGAAGGAAAGGGTTTGGTTTTGGCTTACCATTTCAAGGGAAACTTTTCATTACAGTGGGGGAAAGCATGGCAGGAACAGACAGCCAGCATCACTCCTCACAACAGCAGGGAGGAAGTAAAGAACTCCAGCAAGGCTGGACTATAACGCTTCAAGACATGTCCCACCCCCTCTCCCATGACACACTTCTTCCAGGAAGGCTAACCCTTCCCAAACAGCCCAACCAACTGGGGACCAAGTATTCAAATACAGAAGTCTATGAGGAATATTTTACATTAAAACCAACAAAGGGACCAGATTTGGATCAGGGACAATAGAGAGGAGAAAGGATCTCAAAACCAGGCCAGAAATGCCTCTACCATTAATCCCAAATTACTGTAATGAAGAGCAATAAACTGGGTAGCTTAGAAACAAAAAATGTGTCCTGAGGGCTAGAAATCTAAAACCACGCTGTTGGAAGGGCTATGCTTCCTCCGAAGGTGCTGGAAGGTTCTGTACCAGACCCCTCTCCTAGCTTCTGGTGGCTGATAACATATAATCGGTGAGGTCAGCTGAACCCAGAGGTTTGCACTATGTATCTATTCACGTGGCCTGTTCATCAAAAGAAAGCCAGGGATACTGAGTTAGGGACCTATTCTACTCTCCTAGGATCTCACCTTGACTGATGATACGACCACAACCTTCTTTCAAAGAAGATCCCATTTAGGACTTCACCACATGAAATGAGAGGGGAACAGAATTCAGCTGACTCCTGGGTGACTTCCTGCAAGGTTCTCACTGCTGCTTGAAGGGCAGATTCCAGAAGCAGCTAGGTAAAACACTAAGAAACACTATGGTCACAACATCCTAAAGGTGTATTCACTTTCAAAGTCCTCTCCTACATTTAGTTCCCATACCTGGTTTGAGGCAACCATCACTCAGAACATCAAAATACAGCACACTATTTTAACCGTCATTCAGAATATCAAAATATAGCACATTGTTTAACTCAAGTTCATACCTGCATTCATCTTCATTCTCTGAAACACAGCCCTGAACTCAAGGTAAGTAAATAACACTTGGCAGGAAGTCGATGCCCATAAGAGCTTTGTTTTTGCTCCTCTCTCGGCCCAAGGACAGTGGCACAGAATCAGAGCGCTGTACAAGGGGATCAGAAAGGCTCGTTCAGAAAATATCACTCTCAGCTGGGTGGGGTGGTGCATGTCTTTAGTCCCAACACTTGGGAGGCTGAGGTAGGAGGATTGCTGTGAGTTCAAGGCCAGCCTGGGACTATAGAGTGAGCTCCAGGTCAGCCTGGGCTACAGTGAGACTCTGCCTTGAAGCCCCTTCTTCCCTACCCCCACTCAAAAAAGACAGAAAATATTGACTTTCAAATAAAACACTTCACAAATTGAAGACTAAACCTTGGCTAAAATTTGGAAAATCCAGTAAAATAATTTCTATTTGTGATGGTTTGATTCAGGTGTCCCCCATAAATGTACATGCCTGAATGCTTGATCCCCAGCTGGGGGCAAGTTGGGAAACGGAGCCTCCTGGAGGCAGTGTATGATTGGGGGTGGGCTTATGGGTGTTCTAGGCAGCTTCTCCTTGCCGTGCTTGGCACTCCCCTACTGCTGCTGTCCACCTGATGTTGGCCAGGAGGTGACGTGCAGACTCTGTTCATGTCATCATTTCCCCTGCCATCATGGAGCTTCCCTTCAAGTCTGTAAACCAAAATAAACCCTTTCCTCCACAAGCTGCTTCTGGTTGGATGTTTGTAACAGCAAGGAAAACTGAATGCAACACTCGTAAATTAGCACCAAAAGAGACTGGATTAAAAACTATAATAAGACCATCAACTGAAATAAGTAAAGCAAAGCTAATAACATCAGAAAACAATAACAACAATAAGAACATAGTGTAGTAACGTTAGGGTCACTCCCACCAGGAGCCATCAGAAAATTACAAATCATAGATTAATTAATACTCTCAAAGGAGCTGGGTGTGGTGGCACATTCCTTTAATCCCAGCACTCGGGAGGCAGAGAAAGGAGGATCACTGTGAGTTCAAGGCCACCCTTAGACTACATAGTGAGTTCCAGGTCAGCCTGGGCTAGAATGAGACCCTACCTGAAAAAACAAAACAAAAGTCCTCAAAGAAAACCAGGCAACATGTACTAGAGAACCTCCTTGGCTGATTTCATGTGAAGTATTAGACAACTACTGCACTCAGATTGTTTAGAATTCTATGGAGAGACAAGATGTTGACGTGTGGAAATTAAACAATACGAGATTCAAGCAGTAATTCAAGATAACAATAGAAGTGTCACAAAGCAATATATGATTATAAGCCACATAAACAATATGGAAAATAAATGGAACAGGAGCTCACAGAGAGTGACTACTTTAGTCTGAAAGTCCAGGAGCGACACTTTCAAAAAAAAAGAAGATTCTGAGCTGAGACTTTAAAATGATAAAAGGAGAGCGGGTGGCTAGAGAGATTTCATGGCAGTTAAAGGCACTTGCTTACAAAGTATGAAGTCTCCAGTTCGACTCCCCAGGACCCACATAAAGCCAGATGAACAAAGCGGTGCATGCATCTGAAGTTTGGTTGCAGTGGCTGGAGGCCCTGGCCTGCCTAGTCTCATTCTCTCTCTCTCAAAAAATAACTATTAAAAATAGAATGATAAAAATTATATACTATATAACTTCTTCAAGGAAACGGGACTAGGTAAAGGTTAAAGAAGTTTTGGGAAATTTTCATGCTAAACTAATTAAAATAATTTAATGATTAAAGACAACTGGTAAAATGTGCTGAAGTGGATGCCTCTTACGTAAGGAGAGAGTAATGCATGGTTATGACTGGTAGGCAGCTTCCAAGGTGACATCAAAGACCCCTCCTCCTGGTAACCATCAGTGGTTTACCTGCTGCCCTAGGGAAGTTCCAATAGACAGTCCAAACACATTTAAAGCCCTCCCCTTCTGGGGACATGCAGACTCTCCTTCAGTAGCACCGGTGTGGTTTTTGTTATTGTTGTTGTTGACACTGGTTCCAAATGAGAAAACATCATCTTGCTGGATGAAGAAAAGACTAGAACAAGAGAAGGGTTTGGGCAGTTCAGAAGTCTACCACCCCTAGCCCACCCAGCCTCAGTGAAGGGGAGAAAACCACCCTTCTCTCTTCTACATCCAGTTCAAATCAAAGACAAAAAAAAAATTAAATTAAGTTAAATCATCTTATTATGTAATTGGGAGTGGGCCTCAGGGTGAGCAGTAAAGACAGGATTAGGGGCAGAGCCACCTGGGCGGCCATTCTCCTGGGTCCCATTATCACCCCCCTCACCCCCTTTTATAGCCAACAGATTAAAATGGGAGCCTAGCAATCTTTGATCTTTTGCGAGCTGACACAAATCCTTTCAAGCCTCCAACATTTTCTGCTGAGGTAATTAGTACTAATTAAAAGGTTTCCAACAGTCTCTGCTCCTTGGTTCCTCTCTACCCCTGTGTGTCTTTCCTTCCTCCCCCTCCCCCAAAGAAAGTGCTTTCACAAGCGCTGTCTGTCCATCTCTGCCAGGCGGGCATCCCTCGCTTTCCCCTTTATCTGCCTTGGCCAGATCATGAAGATTAGGGATTCCATTGTTCTGAGTACAAAGCCAGACAAAAGGTTTTTACTATCACACCTGACCTATCGAGAGGGCATGGGCTTAGATTCAGAAATAAGCAACCCAGCTTGTAAACTCATATGAAAAGACAGTGCAATTATGTAGAAAAAGATACCAGAGCAGACTAGGATTCTGCCAGAGGAGAACTCCATTCAATGAAGTGCCTGACTCCGGCATCTATCAGATGCACACACAGCAGCAAACAGGGACCTGCATTGCCCACTTGGACCCCAGCTGGCATGACAGTGATGTCTGGGAGATCATGGAACCTCACTAGATGACACAAGCCACTGGGTGGCGGGAGTGACTGTGACACCAGGTGATCTACCACCACCTGCTGCAGCTTCCATGGACAAGATCCTTCCCACCACCATGCCTTCCCCCATGATGGACTGCATTCCCTGAGCCATGAACCAACATCAAGTTCTCTTTCTTTAGTAGAGTCTGCCATGTATGCTCTCTCTCACAGACACACCAACACACACACACACACACACACACACACACACACACTCCCCTGTACACACCACTTCACTACTCAAACTGACTTGTTGAACAGTGACCTCCCACCTTCCCTCATCCTCATGTTTTCCTACTGCTTTAGAGTTTATAGAAAAAGGAACAACCAAGGGACTATTTAAGTGAAAATTCCTAAAAGTAATAAGGAAAGGACAACTTTATCTAATTTTTCAAAAGATGTATATGACAGACAGACACACATCCACACACACACACACTCGTCCCAGGTGCAAATTCACAAATGAAGATCTTTGCCAACGAGCAGGGCGTGGGAGCTCTCATGTGTCGTGCAGGTCATAAACTCTGTCCAGGAGAACACATAGCCCTGATGGGAGCTTCTCAGATGCACTAGGACCTGCAGCCACATCGGACAGCTAAGGCTGCTGTGACTGCAAGCATGGAGGAGGAGCCTGGTTAGCCAGACAGAGAGGCTCCTGGGGCACAGGAAGAGCTGCCTACATTCACTCCATGACCCACAAATGGAGGTTCAGAGTTGACAATGGGCCTTCGTTTAACGGCTCCAGACCAGCTTTGGGCAACACTGGCTGCTCTTCCAAGCCATTTGGGCAACTCGGCAAACTGGAGTTGGACTCAGACGGGCTTAAGAGTGCCAGCCTTCTCCTAAGACCCTGGGTTTCAGTGGCTCACCTCCTTCAATCCTTCCAGGCTGACCTTCAGGAAGTGAGCAGAAGGGTCCTACTCCTCACCCCCACCACTCATCTCTGACCTCTTCCTCCCCCAATCACCCAGCAAGAGACATCTGAGAAGTAAGGAACACCCTTGTGATGGTTAAGTTTTGATGTCAACTTGACCTTTCAAGTAACCTTGGGTGGGTCTCTGAGGATGTTCACAGGAAGGCAGCCTCTCAGTAGGGGGCAGGATGTAAGGAAGCTTAAAGGAGGTAGAAGTAAACTTCCTTTCCTGTGTGGGCAGTGTAGAAGGGAAATTCCAGAGACTCAGGAAGCCATCAAATCTGGGATAGGGTTGTAAGACCCCACCCTAAGGCTATATAAAGGGGAAGAAATTCTCTTCTTGGCTCCTGCCTATTTGCTGTTCTGTGTATGGTTTTGGTGATGGGTTTCTCTCTCTGCTCTGACCTGTGAAAGAGGGCTAGCCTTTTATGCTGTTACAGAACTTCCCCTCAATCTGTAGTTTTAATAAATCCTTTTCTCCCATAAATTGTGCCTGGTTTGAAGATTCATCCCAGCAATGTGTGGGCTGACTACAACAACCCCTAAACCTTGGGTACATTCCTTTGCTTCCTGACTACCCTCTGCCTGGGAGGACAGAACCAGGACAAGGCATCAACTCTTCAACCTGCTCCCTGACTCTGTCTGTTCACTTCTACTGAGCAAAGGAAATATAGGAAGGGAAGATAGTATTAAAACCTCATTCCTGACTAGACAGAGCCAGTCTCTGCCCAAGACTCACTTTCCTGAGCTGAACCACCTCACTGAGACATTACGAAAATTAAAAGAGTTACTGTTGCTGGGGTGTCGTGGCTCATACTTCTAATCCCAGCACTCAGGAGGTCAAGGTCCAAGGATTGTTGTAAATTCAATGCCAGCCTGGGCTAAAGAGTGAGCCCAGGGCCAGGTCAGGCTGGGTTAGAGAGATGACTTGTCTCAACAAAGAAAAACAATGCACAAAACAACAAGAGAAAATAGTTGGGCTGGAGAGAAGGCTCAGCAGTTAAAGGGATTAGCTTGCAAAGCCTTACAGCCCAGGCTCAATTTACCCACATAAAGCCAGATGCACAAATTGGTGCATACATCTGAAGTTCATTTGCAATGGCAAGAGGCCCTGCCATGCCCATTCTCTGCCCCCCTCCATGCAAATAAATAAATACTTTTAAAAATAAAATCTTTTTCAAAGTGTGCTTTCTCTTCTAAAAAATATTAATGTTAAGCATGTAAGCATGTTCGGTATTGTGGTCATTGTCTGGAACAAGGTAAATACATAATAAACATCAGTAGGTCACTATCATAAAAACAAAAGCTCAGTCCCACCAATTCCTTTGCTATAGATGGAACACCTGTGCCAAGAGGGGTCAATTAAGTAAAGAGCACCAGAAACTTTGACAAACACCTAAAGACTTCCACATACACTTCCGGGTCATTGCATCCACGAACCTCAGAGGCAAGGTATAAGACTTGTT
Source organism: Zapus hudsonius (assembly GCA_004024765.1). Lineage (NCBI taxonomy): Eukaryota > Metazoa > Chordata > Mammalia > Rodentia > Dipodidae > Zapus > Zapus hudsonius. Next base: position 78,751 of record PVHP010001505.1, on the reverse strand, counting down.
CCATGGGTCACATGAGGGCCCTGAAGATGGCCCAGACGGTCAAGGTTGTGGCAATGACTTCACAGTTCTTAGACCATTCTGGATGTGAGGTCACATTCCCATCCCTTCCATCCAGATGAGCAGCATTTGAAGGAACTAACATTTTAAGGCGTAAACCTCAGGTACCCATCCTGTGGGTCCTACAACAGCAATGGCTACAGCAAGAAGACCCCTTTTGAGTCCTCTACTGGTGTCTTTCATATTAAATGGATGGAAATCCATCTACAAAGCTCCTGGACACAAAAATTAGTCACTTCACACCCAAATGGGCTTTGATGAGGCTCCCGTGATGAGTGCAGGGTGCCGCTAAAAACATATATCCACTTCCCACCCCATCCTCCTAAGAGGGGAAAAAAGCTAACACTGAAAAGTAATGGATTTAATGATCTAGAAAATCTAGACGCTGGAAACTCCAAGGGAGATCATATTAAATTAGACCAGTACAAACAAGCCAAAGTAGATTTATCCCCTTGTGGTTACAGATTTTATCTACTAAACCAGGTTTGCAGGGCTAGTCTGTTTTCAATGAATAGAATTTTTGAATGTCAAGTCCCAGGATTCCTAGGGGAGGACAATTTACCCCCAAGGACTTCGGTTCACAGGTAGCTGACCATGTACATGCTAGTCTTCCTTCTGGTCTGAGGCCTTGGCTACATGTTGAAAGCCGGCCACAGGGGGGATTCTGGGGTTGGTTAGAGACAGAGATCAGGGTTTAGGAAGAAAACAGGATCTAATTCCTTGACTTCTTTGTGAGGGAGTAAGGAGGCAAGCGAGAGGGGAGTGGGGAAATAAACTATACAGAATGTTCTGGAAAAGAAGCTACCTGTTCTAAAAAATGGGATAGGAACTGTAGTAAGAATATTCTCTAAGTCCCTGCTGGACCTGAAATGTAGGAGAAATTCTTATGGTGGTTTCCTCCAACAAAGAGAGCAAGAAATCATTTCAAATTCTCCTATTTCATTGCTTTAAACAATCTCTCACTAGATGGTTCAGCAGTCAAAGACACTTGTTTGGCAAAACCTGACAGCCCAGGTTCAATGCCTCAGTACTCACATAAAACCAGGTGCACAAAGTGATACGTGTATGTGGATTTTGCATGCAGTGGCAAAAGGCCCTCCCTGGTGTACCCATTCTCTTTTTCTCTCTCCTTGCAAAGAAATAAAATATTTAAAAAAGAAAAAACAAAACAATCTCTCACTATGAGGGAGCCTTCGCTTGACCAGCTTTCCTGTCTGATCTTCCTGATCTTCCCTTGAAGGCCTCATGTCTGGGGAAAGATTTCCAACCCTTGATGGAGGGACTTGGCTGCCATGCAGATTTGGATAGCTTCTGAGACATAATTACAATGGAGAGAAGGCAGTGGAGGGCGGGGGGATTACTTTTGAAAATCAAGAAAAAATACCTTGACGGCATCTCTTGGAGGATTACATTTAGCTTGCATTAAATTTCTGCCAAGGGTGAGTTCTGACAGGGGGGAGATGAAATGAAGGGTTGGGGAGGAGGGGGTGCCGAGCACAAGGCCGTCATCTGTCTGTCAGAACTGATGACTTGGCTGCTTAGGCAGCTGGAGTCAGACTGGGATATTTACCATCCACTTCAGGGAGAGGCTGCGGAGAACAGCCAGTCGGGGACCAGTCTGGCCAAGGTGACCACACACACACACACACACACACACACACACACAAATAGCAGACTCGGAGACCATCAAGAGGGTCCCTGGAATGCTAATTCTATGCAAGAGAACACATCTACAAGGTGACCGAGAGTTTCCAAGCTCTACTGAGGGCCAAGAGTCCCTGACTCAGCAACACCTCCCCCCAACATTATCAGAGGGATACAGGTGAGGCAAGTCCTGAAAAATGCCACTGTTTCCTTTCTGGGATCTCTCAGACCTTGGTTCCTAAGACATTGTACCAATCCTGGCTTAAGTGACCTTATCAAAAAGGCCATTTTCCTTCCTTAATTCTAAAGAGTATAAGGTATTTCTGATGCAAGAACTGCTCTCTGTGTGCTTACAGGTTGTTTGGTGAGGAATGCATGTTAGTTGAGTGAGAAACAGAGAAAATAGGTGGGAAGGAGTGTTCTGAGCACCCACCTTGGCAGAGGTGGGCATGTCGGTACTGGTATTGTTGGATACCGTTAGTTCCTGGTAGCAATTAAAAGCAGAAGGAAGGGTTTTGTGGTCATTTATGAATTTTCCAGTCAATGCAGCCCCTAAGTGACTATGTCTGGAACAGCCTTCCTAAGTGCCACCCTGCTCAGGAGACTTGCTTGAGGAAGGACCACATCTACCCTTGGTCAACACCCTTAATATGTCTGATCAATAAACTGTCAACTAAACATAAGGGACTTGGCTAACTAATTACTCAATCTCTTCCACTTCTAAGTTTCAAAGGATTTGTGTTTTCTCCCCCTAAATATTTCAATATGAAGATTCTTCCAAGCAGGGTATCTCCTGTAACCATGTCTAAGGAAGACCCATGTTCATACTGCTGTGCTGTGAGATGGGCCCATTCTCAGAGTTCTCTGGTCCAGAACATGGATCTCACCCTCAAAAGAAACAAGGAATCCTCTGACCCCCAAGTCCTGCTGGATCATTTGTCCAACAGAGCAGAGGGACACAGGAAGTAAGCTAGCCCTGGACACAGCAGTCTTCTCTGGCCGGTCATCAGGGATACTGAACAGTGTTCTACCTGTGTCTGTAGCATCTCCAGAGAGACAGCTGGGCCTTGATGACAACAGTGATTTTCTTTAATTTTTTTCCAAAGATGAGTTTATGTGCTCCAAGGTCAACTGGAGAACTGGTATACCAAGCCCCAAGGAAAGAGGAGGAGAAAGAGGAGACAAAGTGTTTAAACTGCTATTTTAAAAGCCTGAAAAACAACGGTTTCCACTAGTTTCTTCCATGGAGACAGGATGACTAGATGGAGGTCCCCTCCCCCAACCACATTTCCAAATTGCAATCCATTCCCCACTCCCAAGAAACACTTTGCACAGCCTATTGTATAGCTTTCTTAGGACATCTGCCGTCCCAACACAGTCTGTGGCAAGAGGAGATTGTTTTCCATCCTCCACGCTGGGACTTCTTCCCTTCCCTCCGCCATCCCAGCTTCCTTATATCCCAGAGGCGATGCCGCCCAAACCCATAAGCAGGGAGGATTTCTAATGCCTGCCACTTTCTTAAAATTGATTTTCAAATGAGAGCTGGCGAGAACCAAGTCGCCCCACAGTTCGGAGCACTCATCACGGCTGACGATGAAGTCATTTGCTGCCAGAAGCAGAACAAGGGTTAATGACCCAAAATCGAATAAATTACCGGATTCAGATCCATCATAAGCATTGCTTTAAAAATAATCTGAAGCAAGCAAGTGTGGACTCCAAAGACAGACTCTCCCCTTTGCTTAGGACGATAAATCAGGGGCTGTGTAAAGTGTTTCCATAGTAAATTAGTCTAGAGATTGCCTTAATTTTGCTTCTGGGAGATGCCCTCCAATTTGGGGATGGGGTAGGCAAGAGAACTTTCCTTCCTGTCACTCTACAGTGTCATCCTGGAAGAGGTGGTGAGATCACCCGGGCAGGAGGGATTTAACAAACCAAGAACCAGTGAGGGGAGAGGCACTACATGGAAGCAGATGAGTGGGCAGGATCACCTATGGTGGGATGGCTTAGCAGCTGCCCTCCAATGACACATACCTCAGAGTGCAGTTGGCATGGCCAGAGCGAACAGCAGAGTTCTCTGGGCCTTCTGAGGGGTAGAGGATGGGAAGAGAGGGGCCAGTGCACAGAGAGGGGCCGGGCCAAGAAGGCGGGTGAATGAAAACCAGAGGCATAATGGCCTGAGGTTTATTTTACATAGAACAAAATGGTTCAATTTGAGCACTTTAGATTGTAGGAATTGGTTAGTTTAAGACACAAGGGGCTCCTCTAAGAGGATTGTTACATCAGTCATGGGAGACAGTAGGCCCAGGAGGCAGAGAGAGGGAAAATAATATATAAATACAGACACACACACACACACACACACTCTTGCCTCCTCGATCCTGGTGGAACCAGGGACTCTCACAGAAGTAATCTGATAAAAAAATGTCTAGCCAGACATCCCACACTTTAAGGTCTTTCAAATAACACCTCGAACCTGTGGGGCTCACTGCACTTGGTCTTTTTCCTCTGGGCTCTGAAAAAGCCACATCTTTTGAAAAAAAAAAAAAAGAGAGAGAGTCTGGTTTCTTCTTTAGTAGAAACGGTAGAGATATTGTTGTTGTTATTGTTTTTGAAGACCACTACTAATTCTGTTCCTCTTTCAGAAACAATTCACCCCTGGCAGAAAAAGCCAGAGTGACTGACTAATGGGAATAATTCAAAGTACTCAATTAAAATTCAGGTTTTGGCCTTTTGAGCAGTCTATTTAAAGATTTTTTTCCCCAAGATTGGTTGTAGACAGATGATTATTAAATATTTATGTGTCTGCGAAAGGGGCTCTCAGCGCAGCTAGGCGGAGGGCTGAGCTTTCCCTTGCCACAGTCTGTCCTCTTGGAGAACCCAGAGAAGAGCTACTTAATTTGGCTCCTTCTCCACCTGGTTTCCAAGAATCCCACGTCCTAGCCAGTTGCTCTGGAGATGGCAGGGATCACGCAGGAGGCCATGAGTCTTCTCCTGTGGACTCCATTCGAGCCCTTTTCAGCTCTTGTGAAGCTTTGGCTGATGGGCCCCAGTATACAGGGAACTCCACACCTCCCCATAAGCAATTTCTCTCTAAATGGTTTATAGACCTTTAGAAGACAAGGTCTGAGTCTGGCCTCAGGATACTCTCCTTTCCACACAGCTGGCTACCTGGGATCTCTCACCCTTTGAGAAGCAACCCAGCCTGGGTCCCTGGAGGGGACAGGTGCTCACCACAGTCTGGGACGTTACCTAGGGAATACCAGATCAATGAATTTAAGTTCCAAGTTTCCTGGGGGGCGGGCAGAGAGAACTTGAAAAGGGATGACTTGGCCCAAAGAGAAAGAGCAAGGACCTGGGGTAGATGACAGAAGAAAGCTGTGTCTTCTTGGTCATGTGATCAGCGAAAGGTTTCTTAAATGTTTGGATGCGGGAAACGTGCTATGGAGTGAATCTTGCAGGAGAGAGCCAGCAAGAGGGACAGGCAGCTACTTGTACACTCTGGAGTGGACACAGCTATTGAGAGGGATTTTGTATTGAGAGGGATTTTGGAGCTGGCTCGGCCATTAAAGGTGTTTGCTTTCAAAGCCTACCAGCCTGGGAAGCCTACCAACCTGGGTTCAATTCCCCAGCCAACCGTGTGAAGTCATTTGTCATGCTTGCATCAGAAAGAGACTCTTTGTCACTTGGCTTCCAGCAATAAGGATTTCCTACTTTTCCAGGATGAAAGGAGATACCCATAAAATACATGGTTTGAAAATTGGAACACTTGGTACTGTGGATCCAAGATCCCTATAACATCTGCAATGTGACCATCTGAGGTGCTTCTTCAAACTGCAGAGTAAAGCACCTCAGAATCATCACCAAGCAAGTGAGATGTCCAATCAGAAATGCATTGTATGAGCTTGTAAATTACCTGTCTAAGCACTGGGAAGTCTTCAGTCATTCTTAAATGTATTAACTCAGTTCTCCATGGGCCCTCTCACGTCTCTTAGCTAACAGATATGTGTACTACGTGAGGGTCAGATGCTCCACCTCAGTACCCTTCTGCCACCCAACTTTTCCTGGTGATTCTGTGAGCCACTGATGGTGACAGGCCGGGAGCTATGGTCATTCCCCAGCTCCACGGAACATGTTGCTCAGATTGCTAGGAAGGAATTATAGTCTAGGCTTCCCACCATCAGCGTACTTCTTCCTCACATCACATGCTGTGAGTTCAGGAATGGCTCCGTTGGTGTAACGGTGCTTTCTCCCCAAATCCTTTCCCCAACTTGACTACCAGCGATTTTCTCATCAAGTCCTCCTAATGAAGCCCCGCCCCCTAACCACCTTCTGGTTGAATGCTGCAGCCTGTGATGTCATCTCCACCTAAGGCCACTGAGTCTATTACCATGTCCTTCTTCCCTGCGGTATGTCCCACCTCCCGCCATATTACAGAAAGCGCCCGAGACTCATGGGTACTGTCTAATGGTGAGTTCTGTGAGAATGTCCGTTTTTCTCAAGGATGGCATACAAGCACCTACAACAGTGCATCCACATACAACGACAGAAACGTGGAGGGACAGGGAAAAAAGGAGGGCAGTTGGCAACTCCTTCCACCATAAGCTAGGCATGCCAAGAGTCATGAGGAAAGTTAACCCACAGCCATAAGTTACTACAAGGTATGTATGGAATTAATCAACTGTCTCCAGGGCTCCACCTGTCAATCCATCTCTAATCCTGGTCCATCATCCCAGGCAGAGGAAGGGGAGGGAAGGAAGAGTTTCCTGTTCAGGTAACTGTTTAATTATTGGCCATTGGGACTTTTCCTCACCCGGCCTCTGTCTCTCCAATTCTACACTTGCTAATATTGTCTCAGACTTTTTTAAGGAGAGAGAAACCCATAGTGTCTCTGGGCTCAAGCCTCTCATCTCGGGTGCTTATGCATTCCTCCCCCGTGCTGGATTTCATTCAGAGGAAGAAGGTGGGAAAACATTAAATGCCAATGAAGTAGGTAATTGACGTGAGTGTAAAAGATGGCTCTGTGTAGGCAAACCTGGCTACCTGAGTCTGGATCCTCAGATCCTTAGAAAAGGTAGATGCTGTCTGTGGTGGGCGGTTCTATTCCCAGTGTGCTATTGCAAGAAGGGAGGCAGAGAGACAGGAGAATAGCCTAGAAGCCTGTGGGTCAGCAAGCCTGGCTAATACTGCTATGAGCAAAATAAAGAGAGATCATGCCTCAAACAAGGTGGAAGGGAAAGACTGACTCGAAGTTGGGCTCTGGCCACCACCATCCATGTGCCAGGGCACATGTGGCCCTCACTCACACACGTGACCATGCACTGAAAGGGTATCCTTAGGAGCTCTAAGGACCACTCTTTTCCCTAAACTCCAAGTTCGCCTTCATGATTTATCATCATCTTCAGAATCTCTAAAATGAACAACTAACATAGCCACCTGGATTCAGAGCCTCCATGGGATAATTCTGGGGCTGGGCTTTCTCCCAACAGTTCATTCAGAATGAGACTAGAGGGGACTGAGGTAGATGTAGGGGTCAGAGCCTGTCACTAACCATGCAGTTACACATCCCATGGGAGTTTGAATTCATGCCCCCCAATAGACAAAGGTGTTTTATGAAAACTTGGATTTCCAGCTACCTGGCTAGAAGTGGTGTCACTGGGGGTGGATTCTAGGGTCCATCCCTAAGGTGTGTTTGGGGGCACATGTAATTCCAGCCTAAATGTAGGCAGAGAAGTCTGAGCTCTGCCAGCCCCTGCTGCTTGCCTATGATGCTGGCTGCTGGGGGTTTCCCTCTGCTTAGATCTGTCAATGGGGCCAGCATCTTCTGTAAGCCAGAAATAAACCCTTCCTCCTATAAACTGTGTCTGGTTTGGATGTTCACCCCAGGAACACAAAGCTGACTAGAACACACCCCATCCCAACAATCCTTGGAAGGAGAGCTCGCAGCCTCCCCCAAGACTAGGAGAAGCCACTGGCCTTTTCCAGATTTCACATGTCCCCCAATTATTTCAAGAGGGCTTCAGAAAGAGGCAGTGGGATCCCTCTTATCACTAAGCATACATAGAAGGTTGGGGCTCTTGCATTCGCTCATTAATGCCACCTTCTCAGCCCCTGTCCCTACCCCCACCACCCAAACCCCAAATAATTTCAAAAACATTTTCATCTTAAAATGTTCCCTTCAATTTTTAAAAAAAAAATCTTCAAGAGAAGAGATTTCTTTCCATTTCAATCCCACAACAAGGAGAATGTCAGCCCAGCTTTTTTTTGACAGACAAATTATTGAATCAAAGAGAAAATGCCATTAAGCTCACAGGTTAGCAAGTGTCAGGAATGGTTTAAAGAGATATCCCCATTTATCCTCCAAACATGCACGAAATGTCACTAATGTGTGTTTATCATGTATAATCAGACAAAGAAAATATCGAAATAAAGTACTCCCGCATACAATAGAAATCTCCTTCCATCCTTCAAGATATCAGTGCTATTCAAATAGAATAATAATGACGAAGCCACTCTCTTGAAAATGGAAATCAAGTGAAATGTAGATAGAAATGATTTTTTTGGTAGTTGATGTACATTTCTAAAGTGCATTAACAGGAAATCCAGAACTTTTTAGGTCAATTATATTGTCAGTATTGTCAATGGTGTTGAAATGAATACTGAAGGAGTGCCTGCTCTTGCTGGAATCAAGCTACAGAAGTCCCTAGATTGGGGATTTGCAGATGAGCTAGAGACACCAGAAGCCTGACACTGTTCAAACATACATATATAGAGATATATATGCACATCTTTTTCATTCAAATCAAAGAACCAAGCATTTCATAGCTTACTATAAAATCTCAATAGGGAGAAGAAAAAAAAGTGCAACTGATCTAAAACCCAGCTTTAATTTTCCCCTCTTCTTCCTCCTTTCTGATAAACCTTACTTTTCTAGCTAGATGTCGTGATGATGTAACATTTCAGTCCCCAGCCAGTAGCTCGGATAAGAGCTCTCCACAGCTAGTGCTGGACTTTCAAGACCCAGGAACGTGAACTGTCCTTGGGACACAAGAGTCCAGGGCTGACTGACTGCTGAAATTAGGAGTGATTGGGTATTTCAACCTGGAAACATTTTTTAAAATATTTTATTTATTTGTAAGGAGAGAGAGAGAGAGAGAGAGAAAGAGAGAGAGAGAGAATGTCTAGATGCATGTGCCACTTTGTGCATCTGGTTTATATGGGTACTGGGGAATTGAACCCAGGTCCTTAGGTTCTGGAAGCAACCACCTTAACCGTTGAGCAATCTCTCCAGCCCAGAAACCTGGAAACATTTTCAGCCTGTTGTGTGACATATTTCCCAGCTTTCTGGGTTGTGGCTTTCCCAAGAGTGGAGGTCATGGTTATTTGGTCACTGATGCAAGACTAGCCAATAGTACAGTGACCTTCCTGAGCTGATGTTGGAGATGCTTGTAACTGTACAATGAAACAGATGGTTGACAAGAGATCTCTTCTCAGCCACATTTCCCTGGTTCTGTGACATTCTGAAGTCCTGTGTGGGGAACAGGCAAGATCTTTGGTTTCTGATGTGTCTGGGAGGCTTTATGGTAGCAACTCAAGAGTTTTCCTCTCTAGAGAGGAAATTAAAGCCAGGCTTTAGATCAGACAAGGATTTTTTTTTCTTCTCCCTATGGATATTTTATAGTAAGCTGAAATAATTGGTTCTTTGACTGATTTGAACAAAAAGGAAATACACATACATATGTATGTTTGAACAATTTAATTGGGGCATTGCACTCCCAAATGATATCTTAAGTATTGTTCCATTCCAAAGACCAGGGTATATTAGGATAAAGCAAAGGCCTTAAAACAAGGAAGGATGTCATCAAAAGAGCAAGTTCTAGAGCTTGTGGTATCATCCAGCAACTGGGTGGCCTTGGCCGGGATGCCTACTTGTGGTTTCATAGAGGTGACAAATTGTGAAAAATCCATAATGAGCTACAATTTGAGTGACTGTATGATTTTTAACAACTAAGCATTTGTGGAAAACCCCATCAATGGACCAAGGAGATGGCTAGGTAGGTAAAGCATTCTCCACACCAGCTTGAGAACCTGTGCTTAGACCCCCATCACCCCTGTAAATAAAAGGCACCATGGGGCATGTCCTATTATCCCAGTGTGTGAAAGACCCGGTCTCAATGACTAAGATGGAGGGTGATATCTCCACATGCATTCATACATGTGCACATATACCTGCACTCATATATGCAAACCACACCTATGACAAGCATACATGCATGTACACCATACAAACAAACACATGCAAAAAAAGGAAGAAAGGAAGAAAGGGAAAACCCCCATCAAGCTGTCCTTCCCTAAGTCCAACCTTTGTTAAGCACAGCACTTGACACCAAACATCCTGTCCCACTGGAAGGACAGACTTCCAGCTCCCCATTTACAAGCAACAAATTACCAGCTCTGAGGAGGCAAACCTGAAACCCCTAATACTCTGGGGAGTCACCCTAGATTCCTCCTCTACCCCAACAAGGAAACCAGAGAACGTTGACACAAGAGAAACATCCCATCAACTGGGGTACTAACACTCTGTGATTTCCAACCAGCAGCCCACCCCAGACTTGGCAAAGAGAGATTCCAGGGACACTGAAAATGAGTTCATTCTCCTGTCAAGAGCCTCAATTCCTATAGGCATCACCAGGCAAATTCTGTTATGGAGACATTTGGGCCCAGGACTGGTAAGATGCTTTTCACTCTAATGGCATTGCAAATATAAACAGACTACATGAAAGAACAGTGATTCTTTCTATAGCCACATTGACACTTTCATACTGTGCTTACAAAGTAGGCTGCCAAGCTTCTCCAGGCAAGACACATTCATAAAGTAGGTTGATCATTCACTGACTGAAAACATAATTTCACTTTAGGAATTTCAAATTACCTGAGGTGTCCTAAGGGTATCTAAGAGGCTAAAGTTTTCCCTAGAACACAGATCAAGAAGGGCCGCTAAATGAATTGAACCCAGTTCATGGAAGAAACAATGACATTGACTTTGTCTCAAAACATGGGACTGGAGAGATAGCCCAGTGGTCAAGGCACTTGCCTGCAGAGCGTAAGGACCCAGGCTCCATTCCCCAGTACACAGGTAAAGCTATATGCACAAAGTGGCACATGTATCTTGTGTATCTTGAGTTCATTTGTAGTAGCTACAGGCGCTGGTGTACCTATTCTCTTTCTCTCTCTTTTCTCTGTCTCCCTCAGCTTGCAAATAAATAATAATAAATAAATAAAATATAAAAGATGACCACAATAAGCAAGTCATTTATTACAGTCAGGAATGGAAATCAGAGATATAAGCCAGTAGTGGTTTAAAAGAAAAAAATCATATCTTATTACAGAGCACATTAAATTAACAAAATCACAATCCTTAGTAGTTCAAAGGATGTTTACTTCTATTGTTTAACCTTAACCTAGCTACCAGCCTATAGAGGCCTATATGACAAGGTCTAGTAATTTTTTTTCCAGAAATGAGGAAAGACATTCAAAGATGTGCATTGTTGACTAGAACAAGAGTATTCAGGTAAGTAAGGAACCTGGCGCACAGACCAGTCTTGATTACCTTGGGTGATACTTTGTCTATAAGAATGACCACTGGTGACTCACCCAACTAGTAGATATGGTTGGTATGATGATTACGTTTTGTTGTCAACTTGACCTGTTTAGTAATCTTGAGTGTATCTCTGAGGCTGTTTATAGGAAGGCAGCTCTCTCAGAAGGGGGCAGGATGTAAGGAATCTCAGGGGAGCTGAAAAAAAATATCCCTTCCTGGGTGGGCAGTATGGGAAGGAAAATTCCAGAGACTTGGGGAATCAACAAGTCTGGGGAAGGGTTTCAAGACTCCACCCTAAGGCTACCTAAAGGGGAAGGCTATCTCTCCCTCCTCCCTCCCCTCCTGCCTGTTTGTTTTTGTGTGTGTGATGCTGGTGTTGGCTTTTTTCTCTCTACTGTGAAAGGGTGGGGCAGCCTCTTCTGCCATTATGTTACTTCCCCTGGACCAAAAGAGTCAATTAATCAATCCTTCCCATAACTGTACCTGGTTTGGAGGTTCATCCCAGCAGCACGTGTGCCTAAGACAGTTGGGAAACAAGTCAAAGATGTTAACTGAGTATTCCTAAGACATCCTGTGCACTTGAGGATCAAGGTGGGACCAAGCAAGCAGGTTTCCCTTGGACAAGGTAAGGACTGGAACCTTCACCTTGCACAGATTAAAGCTGTAAAGCTCACCACCCTTTGGCAAAGAAGTAGGGAAGTGTCATAAATGCCTTCCTACCCTAATAAATTCCTTCTTTGTTTCATCCTGGAGCAAATGCGTGGCAACTCTCTGCTGGACATCTGACCTTGGGAGCTTGGAAGATACTTTCCATTCTTATCCCCAATTACCCAAAAAACGGGCAATGGCAAGCTGAAAACATTACACTGCTCAAAAAAAAAAGTTGACATATAAGTATGATCATTATAGAAAAGACATGTAATGAACGGGAAGGGTGCCCAGGAAAATGAAGAGAAGATCAAAAGAGAGGTAGGTATGAGGCAGGCACATTCGACTCTTTGCTCTTGAAAATTTAAATGAATACTCCTTGAGAGCAAACTACAAAATGCTAACCTTGAAGCCTTGAGTGGCAGGAAGAATTATGGGTTATTGTACTGTCAAAATGCCAGACAGCTGTATGTTGAGTTGCTGCGTTATTTAGACAATCAGAAACTTGGAAGCTAATGTGACAAATTTTTTTTCCAGTGTGAAAGCTCTTGACATGCGTCACTATAATTTCTAAAGGGACAAAATGTTATATAAAAAACATGGTGCCTTGGGGAGATGGCCTCCTAGGTAGAATAGCCCCGAACATGGGGAGACAGGACCTCAACAACTAGGATTCTCCAGAGATGAGTGCCATTTTTTTCCTTGCTTTGGCTAAGAGGTGGTAAGCCTAGGCTGCCTGAAAAACCCAGCCTCCCTTCTCCAGCTTCTGGATTCCAAGGAACAACCTGTCCAAATCAGGTTCCTGACCATGGCCTTGGCTGTGTCAAAGAGCAACATGGTGGTCACTGTCAGTGTATGCTACTGAAGACTCCATCATTCATAAATCCAGAGTGTGGATGGGACTAGAATTCCACCTCTGTTCTCGGCAACCTGCTTTGTCTTTCAAAGATATTTCTTTAAAAAATTTTTTTTATTTATTTGAAAGCAGAGAGATACAGACAGAGAGCATGGATTCACCAGGGCCTCTAAGTAATGCAAACAAACTCCAGATGCATGTGCTGCTTTGTGCATCTGGCTTTATGTGGGTATGGGGAATCAAATCCAGGTCTTCAGGCTTTGCAAGCAAGTACCTGAACAGCCCTTTTAAAGATACTTCTGATGGATCTGCAGACTAGTATACACAGAGTGGGTGAGAACTAGTTGAAGTGAATTCCTAGCTTGGGATCTCTGATTGGCCTCCATATACAAAGGCCATTAGCGTGTGGGTCTCAATTGCATCTAAAACTGTGCCTTCAATGCTTGGACTACAACGAAAACACAAACTTTACTGAGACAAGTAACGCAGTCAGTGTCTCTCCATCATGGACCACTTCAAGGGAATAGGAAAGTCGCTTTGGATGAGGGTTGGGCATCTGGATGAGGGAGGGACTCTAGAGAATAGACAACCTGGAAAAGCCGATGAAAACCTGTGATGAAAGCGACCCACTTAGAGATGTTCTGTGGAGATTTCCCAGCCTCCTGCACTGCGTCCTGATCAACAGGAAATGAATCCCAATGAAGACAAAAAGAAGGATCTGGACAGTGACAGGGTGAGGACAGCATTCCTGCCCAAGAAGTACTTTGGGACACACCATCCACAGACCCTATCCAAGGGCAGCTCACTGTGCATCATTAAGATGACCTTGAACGAGTTCATTAAGCACATTTTTTTGGGGGGGGAGGAGTAACAATAGAAACAGTCTCAAACTGCTATGGAAGAACTGTCTGAGTTAACTGCTTTGACTACAGTCTGCCATGTGAGCGGGATTCTACTAAAATCTCAACAAAGCATCCTCTCCCTCCCTCGTTATCAGCATGGCTAACAGATTCCACCTAACCCTCCCTGGCCACTAGAGGAGTGGACTACCACCAGAACCACTTTCCTTAGACGGCAAAGTAGCTTTGCATTAAAGAACCCCCATCTCCCTTCTCAGTGACCCCAGACAGAGCTCCAGCACTCAGCAAAGCAATGAGCCATTCCTAGATGGGAATTTCTTGGGCTGAGATGTATTTTCAGTTCTGATATGAGTTGCAAGTGAAGAGACACTTCTTTTTTTATTTCACCTCATGTATATTTTTATTTGACAGCTAAACTAAATGTTAGGCTAATATCCTAGAGCCTAAATATTTAGAAACTAATATGTAGCTGGAAGTCTGAGAGATGGATAAGCTTAGAGCTGACTCCAAGCCGTGTTGCAGGCTGTAGTTAGTTGGATGAAACTAGGGTGTTGTCTTCTATATCACAGCAAAGAGACTCAATACAGATTCATCCACCAGCCTTTGAGTCACCATGATGAGGCCCCCAGGCCCCCCAGAAGGAGCCTTGCCCACCCATGTTCCCCATAGACTTAGGAAGGAAAGCGGGTCTCTTCCCAAGGGTCATTTCCCTCTGAAGTCAAGAATCCTTAAAACCCACAGCAAACTAGCATGGCAGGTATGCTCATCAGAAATTTCATCTTTGTGAATAATTATGAAATTCATTCTTGCCTATCATGCACACAAAGAAAGATCTGGGGCCCTAGTTCCATTCAACTCTTGAAGAACCATGGCAATATACATGGCTCAAGAGATCTAACTCGAGTGACGGCTCAGCTGTCCCTATATGAGGTTGGTCTGGGCACTAATATCCTTCAACAAACAAAAATCAAGAGTCGGCTTAGTGAACCGCGGTATTGTTTCTTCCCACATAGCAACCTGGGTAGGTACAGATCTACTTCCTGCTGACATAGCTGTGACTCAATAATTTTTTGTAATATTGTACTTCTTCCAGCCACTGCCATATACTTATCACAAGCTATAAAAACTTACTCAGCACACTGAACAAGATGATCCCTAACGTCCTGCCTGCTATTACATATGAGGGTTTTATAAGCCATTACTGTGTTTGGATATGTAGAAATGTGACCAATGCCTCAGCAGAAAGAGGTCAGGGAGGAGCCTCATGTCGACTAGAAAAGTTTAGCAACATAAACCCACCAATGACTTTGACTTCCAAGGGCAGAAAAGCCCTGGTGAGAAAGTACTCATCCATTGACTCTTCTCTGAGGCTCTATTTTTCCAAGTTCCCACCTTAAGTCATTCATACAGGCCTGATATTCTCTATCTCTTTTTTCAACAACCAGAAAATATACACCCCTCAAACATGCGTGTCTATATATGTGCATATACGTACATCTGTGTGCCTGTATATATGTTTCTAATCTTATTCTGACACTCTGCTCTCACTAGGTTCTCTCTTGAGGCCTCAACATGCACAGACTTGGGCAATTCTAAACTACTTATACTCAAGATGATAGTGTGACCTCCATTTGACAGATGAACTGACTGCTTGAGAG
This sequence comes from Zapus hudsonius, assembly GCA_004024765.1. Lineage (NCBI taxonomy): Eukaryota > Metazoa > Chordata > Mammalia > Rodentia > Dipodidae > Zapus > Zapus hudsonius. The sequence goes on along the minus strand of PVHP010001505.1, from coordinate 63,430 downwards.
CCAAGAAAATTCAATTGTCCACCATCAAAGCTGCCCTGATCTGCTTGAAGGAAGAGTGGGAATCTCCACCAGGTACCCAGTTCTGAGCTCAGAAAAGCCATTCCCTCCACAGAGCCTCCCCAGAAGTTATACTTACCCAGAATCCCCCAGTCCTAATCTTTGCCCCATCTCTCATGCCAGTCCCAGAAGCCCCTGGCATTTCCCAAGCACACAGTTCACCAAACTGGACCATTTCCTCTTTATTATCTACACAAATATTCTTAATTTCTTCTCCTCCAACCCAAAGTACTTATTTCTTATTTATAGGTGTAAATATAAAACCAGCAGGGCTCATATTTCATGGGGAGCCGTTCCAGAGGCTTCCAGAGTCTTCCAAATTTAAGGAGCAAGAAAGCTGGATTCTCAGCCCGTTTCATTATAAAGGGGTTTACCATAAATATTAGAATTTGAATTCCACCCAAGTAATGCATTAATAGATACTAAACCATTAATAATTTCTGTACTTTTTCATAAATGGGCAAAATCCAATAAATAAACGATATCTCTTTCACAGCAGAGCAGGGTTAACAAGTACCAAGGAGATTTCAAAGACAAACTGCTTGTAGGGGCTGCCAGGAGCTAAGATTCATAATGAAACTACAAATTCTGGAGACCCATTTTTTACTGTCCGCCATGGCAAGTACCTAAAATTAAATGCTAAGCAGAAATTGTCCTGGAATCTGACACAGAGCAGTTTAGGTAAACAATCTCCGAAATTAAAAACAGATTCCAGATAATAAATAAGTCCTTGTATGCATCTCTCTGATAACAGATACCTCTGCCTGATAAATCAAAGGCTCGTATCCTACAGAGCCTTGTGAAATTAGGCCAGATGATGCACTTCACATATTTCATCTGTGTCTCCTGTCCTAACCAATGGCAGTAATGGATAGTCTTACCAGTTACAGCAGCAGGCCAAAGGCCTTGGGGCTAATTATACCTAGGGTCTAAAGAAGCCAGCAGGTCTGGGAGGGGGTAAGGTGTAGAGAGGTTCGGGGGTATCACCCAGTAGTAACCCAAGTCTGCAAGCCCCTGGCCTGAGTCATGACCCCAGAGAGCAGAAGTAAACTGCATTCGGAACAACTGAAGGAACCCAGGCTTCATTACCCCTAGCTGTCCAAATGTGAGCATCTCTGGGCCTCATTTTCCTCATCGGTGAAGTGGCAATGAAGATACCCACACAGCCTGGCTCATGGGGCTGGGATGAGGACCAAGGAGCAGGTACACACAGACCCCACCAGAGCCTATTCTGCTATTAGTAACAGTGACATTGAGGCATTTGTTCAACAGAAATCATGGAATATCCCTGGGTCTGTGAGGGATCCCTTAGAGACTAAGCAGACCAGACCCCAGCCCTGGGAAGTGGGATTCTGGGAAGTGGGAATGCACCTGAAATGCATGCTGTTTGGTATCCCTAAAGGAGATCAAAGCTGGGGAGAAAATTAAATCTGGGCAGAGAGCCAGGATGAGCAGGAGAGAGTCACCTTCTACAGGGAGGTCAGGAAAGAGCCAGCAGAAGACACATATTTTAAGATTCTGTTGGTCAAGCCAGGGAGAGTTCCAGATACTGGGAAAGAAATAGAAGGAACATCAGCAGCAAAGACATCCAGACAGGTCCAAGGAGCTCCAAGGACATGCCTGAGCCTGCTGGTGGGGCAGGAGGCTGGGCAAGGGCAAGGTGAGAGGCAGCAGGGAGGCCCTCCTCCTGGGATCTTTGGGGGGGGGGAGGGATTTGGCTTTGAGGAAAGCATTAAGCAGAGGTATGACCTTGACTGAACAGTTCAACAGCATGCTCTGTGGCTGGCCACTCTGTTAGGAATAACAAATAAGTGGATTTTTAAAAATCATTATGCTAGCATAATTGTTTTTCTGCTCTGAGCCAATTTAGTTCCTGTCAAGAGAGAGAAACAGGAAGTGGGCAAAGTGAGGGTTCTTAGAAAGGCCCAGGCATGTGTTGGGGTGATGCACCGAGAGGTTAGAATGGGGACTGGTGATCCTCAAGTCAAAGGGAGGGTGATGAGCAGCTTACACACCCAGACCTGCCTCAGTGTCTCCTATTTGGTGTCACAAGCTGCAAGGCTCTGGGAACTACAGAAGCAAGAATGGCGATAGGTATTCAAAGAAAACCAATTTCTCCCGAATCACATGCCTTCTTGGCAGCCACTGGAGCAACAACGAAGCCCTGTGCTTTGTAAGCCCCAGCCTGCCAGTTTATTAAAAATGGAAACAGAATTTTCTTTTCAAAAGGCTGAGCTTGGTTGAGAGCCATAGATCCATATTTTATTGGCGTTTGGTGTCAGCGTAAGTGGCAAACACGCCATCCTGAGTAGAACCATCTCATCTCGTGCTTCAGAGCAGAAAATGACAAGGGAGGCCATTCCATTAGTGATCGTAGCTGCTCTTAGATGAAACACATATAACCTGCATCCAATTAATGAAACTAGCCAGCAATTCTCACTGATGCTAATGTTGAATGAATGCTTAAACCTTACTCATTCACCGGCTCTGCATTACACTGCGGCTGAACATCTCAGAAGCACATGTTAATTCCTGAATGGAGGAAATTATGACTCAGCGTTCCTTTCTTTGATTTCTAGTGACCTGGCATTTTGTCATAGGTCTGGGCTGGATTTCTGCTACTTTGGCTGGAATGGGCAAGTTCAAGTGTACCGTGGTTGAAGCTCACTCTTACTGGCCGCTGGAAGAGATGAGAGGTTTTCACTGATTTCCATGCACAGGATCACTGAAGCAGGCTTCAGAGGGAAGGCAATGAGGAGAACTGGTCCCCAGTTCTAGTGACAGTAAGTGGCATCCAAACCCATGAAACATACTATAGAGAAGCTGAAGGCTGGCATTGATACCCTCCTGCCCTACCTCTGTTTGCAGATGGACTCAACGATCCCTGTTTACTTCAATGACCTCTAAATCTTGTACTTTACAATGTTTGACAGTCACAACTCTGGGCATGGCTTCCAGTGGGTAGAGGTGGGTGAATGCTGCTCCACAGAATGTCCCCACAGCAAAGAAGTTTCTGGTTTAAAAAGTTGCTAGTACCAAGCCTGAGAAACCCTCCTCTCAGGTGACTCATTCCCTATTTACTTATTATTTATTTATTCCCACAAGGAATTCTAGCATCAGCTCCAAACTAGAACTTTCTCCTTACTTTGGTAGGAAGGACAGAGAGAGAACTGGAAAGGGTTAGCTAACCTGTGTGGCATTAATGATATGGTCACAGGCTTCCCATGGACTCATGGGAACCTTCAGGAAAAAAAATCACAGTAAAGTGAATACCAGTGGGTATTCTCAGACTCTAAAATCCACTCTAGTGACTGATATTTTTTATTGAGCATTTTACTGTATGAACATATGGATGAACACACTGGTCACACTCCCATTGAGTTACATTTCTTATGTTCCCTCTTCCCTACGACAATTCCACTAATGGCCCTCCTCAGTGGGGTTATTGTTATTGTTATTGCTATTCTTGATGAGATAACCCCAGAGAGGCAAAAACAGTAAGCAGCAGGTATGGTCTGTGTTACAATCAGAAGCTGCTCATGAGAAGATGGTTATGATGGAGTGTGGAGAGACTGAGTGGAGTAGGAAGGTCCCTTCCAGCATCCGAGACTAGACTGAGTGATGAAGGCCTTTCCAGTGGTTCGGTGTGTACTGGCCACCTCACTCTTTAAGGACTAGTTGGGGAGCCACGCCCACACTTGACTAATGCCATGAGCAAGGTCCCTCATGGTCACAGCAGCTACTAGCCTCAGCCAGAAGGAAGACCTTATCTGAGTGACTTTTTACACTGGTGACCACTACTTATGTCACCCAGCAATACAATGCTCGTCCTAATTCATGCCTCTCTCCTAGCTAACAGTTTCTCCACGATCATAGATACTAGATACGGTTAAGACTCAGAAGCCCAAAAAACCATAGTCACTAGTTCTCTGCCCTAGAACACAAGGGATACTTAGCATTAAAAAGAACAACTATCTAGAAAACACCTTCACCAACCCCAGCTTTGAAAACCCTTCCATCACAACAGCTGTGTCGCTGAGTCTCGGCATCCGAAGCAAGGGACAGGCTTTGGTTTCCACCAACACACTGACACATCCAGAAGCCTCCCAGAACCTTGTCAAGTTTCATCGCATTGTCATTTTTAATGCATGTGCACATGTGCGTGCGTGCGTGTGTGTGTGTGTGCATGTGTGCATGTGTGTGTGTGTTAAATGCCATGAGTATATGCACATAGGCACATAGGCACAGAGGCCAGAGGGCAAATTCACAAATCATTCCAGGGGTACACACCCCATCCACCTCTGTTTTAGACAGGGTCTTTTTCTGGCCTAGAGCTCCCCTAGTTGTCTAGACTCAAGCCAGGAAGGATTCTTTTACCATTGCCTCCTCAGCTCTCTGGGATCACAAACCCATGCCACCAGGCCTGACATTTTCCCAAGTATTCTAAAGATCAAACTCAGGTCCTGTGCTTGTGAGGCAACACTTCATGGACAGAGCTGTCTCCCCTCCCCAGCCACCTCTTTCCTTGGTAAATCTTTGCGCAACCAACATGCAGACACACTTCTCCTAAAATGAGCAGGAGGTGCTCCTCCACCCCAACCCCTTACTTCTTCTGACAGCTCCACTCCAGACTCCACAGAGACACATTGCCAACTAGCTGACCAGCACACCAGATCTCACACAGTGCTGAGACTGGACCTTCCAGGCCCTGGGGAGGGGTGGGGAGGATTTGTGAAACCACTAAAAGGGAAGTGACCAAAGAACCTGTGACCCTTGTGGGGTTGGCTCCATCTTGCCTCCCTGAGGTAGTGCCTGCCTGTGAGTTCACAACAGGAAGAAGCATCTGAAGAGATTGCTGGGAATATATTGGAGCCCCAGGTTCAGTCCTGCCCAAAGTCTTAAGCACCCTTCACTTTTCAGACATGTGTACCAATACATTTCATTTTGCTTATGTTCTTGTAAGCCAAGCTTTGGATTAATGAATCATGCCATATGCCAGCTGCTGTGGTCGATAACTTAAATGTTCTCTTTGTTGTTGTTTTGTTTGTTTGTTTTTGATTTTCAAGGTAGGGTCTCGCTCTAGCCCAGGTTGACCTGGAATTCACTATGTAGTCTCAGGGTGGCCTTGAACTCATAGTGATCCTCCTATCTTGGCCTCCCGAGTTCTGGGATTAAAGAAGTGCTCCACCATGTTGGCTTCAAATGCTCTTTTGGCTTTACTTTGCCTCCTCTGTTTTCTGAAAGAAATTTTTCTACTCTCTTCCTTTCTTATCTACTCTGCCTAGGAATTCTCCCGTGAAGTTGGGAAGAATAAATATAAGAAAGCTTCCACTAGTTTTGTACATATGACCTCCTCCAACAAGGCATTCCTTCCTCTTAAACCATGATCTAATTAATCTCTCCCCATTTTTTTAAAAAATATTTTATTTATTCATTTTCTAGCAGAGAGATACAGAGAGTGAGAGAGAAAGAGAGAGAGCACCAAGGACACACCTTGTGGGTCTGGCTTATGTGGGTCCTTGGGAATTGAACCTAGGGCCTTAGGCACTGGAGGCAAGTGCCTTAACCGCTGAGCCATCTCTCCAGCCCAATCTCTTCCCATTTTGATGGATCAAGCAGTTTGTTCTAGATGATCATCTACCCAGAGTCTATATACTCAGGTTGTTGCTGTATTAACATAGATTTAAAAATAACCACCCTTGTTATTATATGAAATCAACAGTTATAACATCTTAGACTGAAAGACATGAATGGCTTAATTCAAAAGTTAAGGTTCATTAAAAGTGTTTTTTGGGGGTGCATAGGGTGAGGAAGAGTCCACCAGCCCATGCCCTTGAACTCACTCCTCCCAAGCTGGGGCTGGCCAAGGCATGGTGGCAGCTCCTGTCCAAGCTGACTCTCAAAATGGAAAATGCAACCCCAATACCTGAGAATCAAGGCCTTCCCCTTCAGCACCAGCCCAGGCGGGGGGAATTTGATTGGCAAGCCACCGATGCCATTTGCCTGGGTGTGGAAATGCACTTCCTATGTAGGATGGTGTATTCTCTCAATTGTCCCCAAAGGACCACGAAGAAGAGAGACACAGTCTGCTTTGCTCAGATAGTGCAAAGTAAGCGCCCTTATGTGTGTGGGCCATGTTCCCTTGGACCACGAATAGGAGTAGCTGCTTCCCCAGGCAGTCCTTCCTGGCCTTCCCTGATCAGGCTGGGAGGACAGAGTGCTGATGACCAAGTCCCACTGGGAACACTCTAGACCCGAGCTCTGGTCTCCTCTTCCTCTCCTACGTCAGGTCAACTCACCCTGGCACTTCCTGTCCTCTTGCTGTATCTTGATGAGTCAGCAGGAAGCCAGCTGTGTCAGCCAAACTGTCACCTCGGAAGCAAAGACTGTCAGAGAATATATTCAGACTGTGACTACACATGGCCTCTCAGGACACAGCTAGTGCCCCTTCTTTTACTGACTCCCCTGCCTCAGGACTCCCCCCGACATATGACAAGCAGCATAATGAGGCTGAGAGAAATCACTCCTTAAAAATGGACGTGAGCATGTACACACATACACACTATATTTTAAAATGCATAACTTCTAAATATAGATGAGAGTTAATTCATAGAGGACACACATGACTCAGAGATTGCTGTGGTTTGGGTGCCAAATGACCCCATGGACTCAAGTTGTCAGGACACTTGGTTCCCACCTGGTAGCACTATTTGGGAAGCTTGTAGAATCTTCACGAAGTGGAGCTTTGCTAGAAGAAGTAGATCACTGGGGATGGGCCTCACTTCCTGTTTGTTTTCTGTTTCTTGCCAAACAGTTCTGTACTCACTTCTGCATTCACTATGGTGCCCATGGTGAAACCTCCCCTAAAAATGATAACCAAATTAAACCCATTTCCCTTCAGAAGTTGCTTCTGATTGGCTATTTTTGTCTCATCAATGAGAAAGAAACTGATACAGAGATGTAGGTGTGTGTGTGTGTGTGTGTGTGTGTGTGTGTGTGTGTGTTCCTCTGTCCCCTCACTTCCTGCCACAGCTTCAGCTAATAAATGATAGTACAGAATGGGTAACGTGATGTTTTTGCATGGTGACAGCCAGCCTGGGGCCTGTCTTGGCTGGATTTAGACATGACTCAAGTCCACCACAACTCGCACTCTCCCTGCCTTCAAGCACAGACCTCTGAGATGGGAGGAATGTGGCCCAGTGGAGAGGACAGGGCAGGCAGAGGCAGGCCTGGCCTGCAGTTAGTACCCTGCCTGCACCTCTTGGGCCTGTCCTGAACAAGAGTTCACTCTCACTCAGTCCATTTTCTTACCTATGAAACGGGAAGGTAAATACTTCCTTGCTTGGTTGCCGCAAAGTCTGACAGATGATAATGGAAGGTACCCATCTAGAATAATACCTTCCACATCACAGAGCAGGTGCTTGATAATGGAAGTGGCTGATATTGTGCCCTTGTCTACAAAGTTCCCTTTCTTTTTCTGTTGTGAATGAAATAAGGCAAAAATTCAAGTACTCCATGGTAATGATAATATCCCAGGGGCTTTCAATGTCTGTTCCCTTTTTCAGACACCTGCCAAACTTGAGTTCAAAGTCTGTCCTTGATGAGTCCTGTACGACCATGGCCTTGTAACAAACAAGTGATCATGAAGGTGGATATAATTTTTAGCTTATTTTCCAAAAATCTAATAATTGTATGTGCTTTGTTCTACCAACTGGAAAAAACAACTACAGGGATCAAGTCCAACAGCCATGGAGTATTGGCCACTCAAGCCCACACACATGTCACCGACTCACCAATGAGTTAGCAAACAGGAGCTCTGGAGACCCAAGGAATGTGAGAAGCTCAGCTAAAGGTGAGTAGTCCAAAGATAGACAACCATATGACAGGCCATGTAGTCCAGAAAATACAACATGAGGGGGGAACCTCCCTCTCATAGCAAAGAAAAGAAGCAATCAGAGCAGTATGGCTGGTCCAATCCACTCAGTTTATTACTCAGTTTATTTCAGGGCCATCATCATCTGTTTTTATCCACCCCAGAGAGCCAGTAACAGCCGAAGGAGAGGAAGATATCATGTCGCTGTTCCTCAAATGAAGGGGGTATTGACTGGCAAGAGGAAACTAGGGATGGGGGAGATGTGAGCCCTTATCTGTAGAACAACAAGGGGTTACATAGGAGAGAAGAGACACAGTGAAAACCAATTTCACAGACATCATTTTGTGGAGGACAAAGTGATGCCCACAAATCTTTGCTTGGGTGCAGCAGTTGTACCCCTGTATGTGAGGCAGGCACAGATTGACATTGATCTTCCAGTTGCCTTGTACAACTCATCTTCTTAGAGGTTAAAGAACCCCCGGGAGAGATCGCATAGTTAAAGCCGAAGAAACCATCCCAGTAGAAGCGAAGAGCAGAGCAATCTGAAAACCTGGCACTTTTAGGCATTATTCAACAGACGAAGCTGAAGAGGAAAGCCTTCAAGTGGCAGAAAGGGTCATCCAAGAGCCCGGTGTCTGGTGTGTGCCTTACAGGGAGTCTGACAGACAGTGTGGTGGATGCTAGACTGTACCCTCTGCTTGTGAGAGGAATGAATTTATACATCTGAAGGGTAACTTGGCACATGCCCTGTACAGACCTGCTAAGCGGTGATGGTGTTTGACCTTGACAGTGCAATCTAAAACAATCAGAGCAAATGACTTTAATCCCAGCACTCAGGAGGATGAGGTGGGAGGATCACCATGAGTTCAAGTCCAGCCTGTGACTACATAGTGAATTTCAGGTCAGCCTGGGCTAGAGTGAGACCTTACCTTGAAAAAAATAAAACAAAAGAATCTAAAAGTGAACTACTTTAAGAAAGAGACAGTTCAGATGACTTTCTTCATTGGAACTAACAGTTACAGGTATCCAATTAATATCACTGTTTTTTGCAGTGAGAACATTCAGGTGAGCTGCCAACTTGTGTGAACTCACAGTTTAAAGCCTGCTAGTGAGGAGTGGTGTGACAAGGGGTCTGGCTGCTAACTTGTTACCAAAGGGTTAATATTGGAGAGGGTATTGACTAGTTCCGTCCTGGTTGCTAAGCAACATTTCTTCCTTCCCTCAAAGGTCTGAGGGAGAGGATAAAATAAGGGCAGAAAATGAGAAATGTTGGAAAAATAGGAAAGTGAGACCCGATGGATCATAAGGCACAATTTGTAGGAAGAGTAGAGGAGGAAATAATTCTTGCAGGATGTACTAAGACATCAGTGGCTTTATGACATCACAAGAGGAACACATTGAGCCTCCAGCCCCAAAGGAAAGAGAAGAGAGAAGACAGATGTCCCCTAATCCCAAAGACGTGGGAGTTCAGTTCACTAGTTCTTAGACAGAGACGCGCAGGGTCCCTGGATGACAGCAACCTGACCTACATGGCAAACCATTGTAGTCCAAATAATAATAATAATAAAAACCCTATCAAGTCCATGAGGCCCAACCAAACCTTGCCAACTGTAATTCATTGTCCCATTCCTTCAGGGGCCTTTGTTTTGTTCTCCTCGTCAAGGCAAGTGATTCATATCCTTAACTGTACTGACTGAATGCACATGCAATGTGTCCAACATGGGGCTGGGGATAAGCAACAGAGCCCCTGAGTAATCACTCAGCAGGGTTGCTTGACCCCTTCCATCACATTGTTGGTCCATTTTTGCCATGACCTTGATAAGAGCTATTTAAAACCCTTACTTGATGACTTAGGAGATGACCTAGGACCCATCTACAGGCTTCTGAACTGTTTCCTGCCTTTAATCTTCATCACCAAATATTCTCATGAGTGAAATCCCCTGGTCCAAGTGTGGGCTGATAGTGGAGGGGTGTCTGATGCATGAGTGGACACAGGGGTAATCTGGAAAACGTCTGAACTTTCTGCTCAGTTTTACTGGAAACCTAAAAGTGCTCTTAAAATGCCAATTCTAGAAAGAAAATAAAGAGAAAGAAAAGGAAGAAAGGAAAAGGAAAGAGGGAAGGAAGGAGAGAAGGAAGGAAAAAGGATGATCAATAAAAATAGAGAAAAATTATTGATACAACAAAATTCCAAGCCAATGAGCACATTCTAAAGTGAAGGAGCTAGCAAGATGTACAGCATCGGTCCATTAATGTCCACTTTCCTATATTAGTGCATCAGACTAGAAACTGTCTCCTACTGCGACCTACACTCAATGCTGGATGAGTCAGTGTGACAGAAAGAAGAGGCCTAGGGAATGGCTGGCACAGGTGTCACTGCTGGAAACTGGGGTGTGGGAAGGAACGTGGGCAGAAAGAGAAATCAGAGGGTCTTCAAAGTGAGGGGTCAGAGAAGGTATGGACATTCACATGGGGGCAGGGAGGAAGGAAAGAGCTCTAGATTGAGATGAAGGGACAGGAGCTTTACTCCTGTTTACTCCTCTTTAGTAATTTACTAAGAACCCCCCACCCCAACATTCTCCAACCACGGAACAGAAAAAAATAGCCTGTTGTGTTGGAAGAATTAGCCTCCGTACACGCAAAGCAAACCCCGTGGTACCTGTCATACAGTAAATATTAAGCTAAACTCTATGTTATTATCCTACATGGAACCCCTTGAAATTATAAAGTGCTACTTTTAATTGTTAATAAGACGACTATTGATTGCTGGCCTAAGATCAGTCCTGGTTGTTAACTTCATTCCTCTAAGCCCCTGTCTGCCAGCTTGCTTTCAGTCGTGTGTGCCACCTGCATAATTAATGCCGGCATTTACTTACTTTTTAACTGATTCACTTAAATGCAGACTTAAAGAAAAACACTTTATATCTATGCAATCCTAAGTCTGATATGCTAATCATAACTTTGGTGCATGCAAAAAAAACCTAATTTTTTTTTACTTAAATAAAAGCACTTTCTTGTGCCCTTCTAACATCACCAGTGAAACTAACTAAAAAAAATTCATCACTTTATGAGCCTAGGTATCCTTCTATCTTGGGACATAAAGCCATGGGGCAATGCTAACAAGGCACTGTTACTGCCCACTTCAACAGACTACTCTCCACTTCCATCTGACTTGCATCTAGAAAGTGGCTTCCAGAAGGAATAGTTTTATTTTCCCTTCCACTGAGTCTCCGGGAAGATATACAAGGAGCTGTCCTCAGAAGGGAAAGAGTCTGCTGCTAAGTTTTTTTCCTTCTTGTTGCTCAGAACAAGCCTGTGATGGGAAGACGTAGAGCAGCACCATTTTGAATCACAAAGACAGGGACACTGAATCCCTCAAGACACCATGAAACTCACATACCAACCCTGCTTCCCACCTCCAGACTTCCTTTACAGAGGAAATCTCTATGGTCTAATGGCAGCATTCACTTGAAAGTTTATGTTGTGTGCATTCTAACCAGCACATTAAGAGCCCCTAACTCCAGGGAGGAGAGGCACCCCATAGCAAGTCCTTACCCAGAGACTCCATCCTGTAAGTGGTGCTCAGTGGACCAGAGGCCTGGGATAAGAAGAGCGTCATCCTGGGGGTCATTCATGAACACCGTACTAGGTGCTTTTCACATGGAATCCTCTTTAATCCCCCCACACAGCTACCTAACAGGGGCCACATAACTCCTTTCAGTAGGGATTTATATCCCTTAGTCAGTGTCCCACCATTAGTGGCTGAACTGGAACTCAAGTCCAGTGGATCAATTCTCAAGCCCAATGCCTTCTTCCCTGGAATCAAATACTCACTAGACTGACTTCCTTGTGATGCATCTCTGGCCACTCTCTGAAGGCTGAAATGATTTTAGCCTCTCTGGGCCATCTTCCCCGGGGGATCTTGAACATCTTTGCCAATGTATGAACACTCCATTTTAAATAATATCAAGTGCCTAAGAGATGGCTCAGTCAGCAAAGTACTTGCCTTACAAACATGAGGACCTGGGTTTGAATCCCCCAACACCAGGGAATATGCCTATAATTTCAGCACCGGAAAGGTGGGGACAGGAGCATCCCATATTTAACAAGGCATTGCTGGCTAGTGAGTCTAGTGGAGTCACTGAGCTCCAGGTGAAGTGGGAAACCTTTCCTCCAAAAAATAAGGTGGTCAGCAACTGAGAAAGAAGCCCATTATCAGCATCTGGCCTCCAATGCACCCTGGCTCACATATGAGAACATATGTACGCTCACTCACACACACAAAAATAAGACAAAAAGGCAAGTCGCATACTTAAGCGGAAATGTCTGTCTGATCATTCAGCTGGTGGGTGGAAGGTATTTTAAAAAGATGTCCATAAAGGATATCCAAAAAAAAAAAAAGTTTTTGTTCCCTGCCCATAAGGAGTGCCACCGGAATTCCCAGATGGCCTAAAGCAGAGCTGGACATGTGCCTCTGAGCCCCAGCTACCACAGAGTTAACTGTTTCCCAGGCCTGGCACCTGCTCAGTCAAAACCCTGGCCGGGTGCCTGCTGTTTACTGAAGCTAGCGAAGAAGCATCTGCAGCATTACGAAAAGCATATTGTAGAAAGCAACACATGCAAATGCAACCTCTTGAGCTGTGAGGAAATGGCTGGGAAAATTTATAACTCATTTAATAAAACTTGAAGTAAATACATAGCCTGGCTCCCAGGGAAAACAAAGTGTTTCCCACAATTCTCTCCTCTTTTTAAAAAAAAATAACAAGGGACCATCAAGCCAGAGGCTCTATCAAGTAGAAAGTATAAACAAGAGCTATGGTGGTGAGCACAGTCCGTTTGGGGTGTGGGACCCACTCTCTGCACTAGGAAGTATGTGGCAATGTCCAGGAATAACCCATCACTATGCTCACCCAATAAGGCTCCGCTGGGCATCTTCTATTCATGAATTCCTCCACCAAGAATGAACTCAACTGGTCAACAAGCCAGATGCCACTGATGTAGGAATTAAAAGCATGTGCTGAGGAGTCTTATGGCCTTGAATGAAGGCTGTGCCTCTCTCTAGCTATAGGATCTTGTAGCCTTTGAATCTGAGGCCCCTCACCGGTAAAATAGGAATAACAATGATATCCACCTGGCCCTTGGCCTTTGTGAAAGCCAAGTGAGTTAACATATGTATAGTGCCTATAGCAATGCCTAGCAAAGAGCAATCCCTTAAGCAAAGTTTACAGCCAATTATCCATTGGCTGGCATCATGGGGCAGCCATTACGCTAGCCCACTGGACACAGAATGCAACTAAGGAGATGAAGGCCCTATCCCATGGGATCTCGCCATATGAGGCTTAGACAGTCCACAGAAACTTGAATAAACAACACTACTGAAGGCATTAACAGCGACTCCAGCAAGGAGAACAAAAGAAATGGATCAGAGAAAGATGGCCACTTATAAGCAGAGGCTCTGTTAGCTATAGGCTGCAAAGAAAACCTCTTTGAAAAGGTAACATCTGAACTTAGACCTAAAGGAGATCAAGGAACTACCTTAACCAAGAATGTCCTGAATAAGAGGGTACCTTGTTAAACATGCCTACACAGGTGAATTATATATATATATATATATATATATATATATATATATATATATATATATATATATATATTTGCTTTCTTTGAAGGACACCCCAAGGCCAAGAGCATGGAGCACACAGAAAAAAGACAGGTTACCAGCTGAGGTGGGGAAGGTCTTTGACTACTTGTGATTTAATACTTGGGAACTACAAAGGAGATTTGAACAAAACAACCACCTGATCTCAGCATGGGACAGTTTAAAGGTCCATCTGGCTGACTTTCAGTGAATGGACAGAGGGGAAGCGAATGATTAGCTCAGAAGTTATGATGGTGGTTCCAACAAGATGTGCTGGTGCCTTGGCCTAAAGGATTACGGCTGGTGAAGGTTCAGGAAATATTTCCAAAGCAGAGCTGATAGGAGAGCTGATGGTTTGGAAATGGGAGTCAATAGAAGAAAGCAATCAAAGGCACCTCTTATTTGAGGGTGGGAGCTGGTGTGCTCATCAGCTGGGGCTGTAGACTGCAGAGGAGGAAGAGACATGACTTCTGTTAGGAAAGAGCTCTAAAGATGCTTATTAATACAGTACACATGAAACAGAGCCCACAGAAGACGTGAATGTAACGCCCAAGTCCATGGTTCCTAGTTCAAGTTTCCAAAAAAGGAGAGAATGCCATGTGCCGTTGTCTTCATGGAAGGCCACAGATAGCACGGTGTCCAATCTGGAAAGAATGTCATCAGGACACGTGTGGAAGAGGAAAGGTAAGCAAGGCCTGGTACACATACACAAGGCAAACCACAGACAATGTCTCCCACCACTCCATTCATGTTCTACTGAACATGCCCTCCTGCCAGGGAGGGAAGTGAGGACCTCATTCCTACAAGTCATCTTTGCTCCCATCCTCATAAAAGTGTCCGGAAGCCCTCAGAAACAACTGTCAATGTCCAGTGGCTGAGAGCCCAGGGCCTTCCATCACACACACTTGACTGTGGGCGGGTTCCTTCCTTCTCCAATAAATAATAGCTTCTATAAAATAGGAGATAATAGTAATGGTATACACCAGACAGAAACAAGTAAACAAAAATACCTTTAAAGGGCTTAGAACAAAGCCTCACTTGGACCAAAGTTCCTGGTCATTTCTGTGTAAAGAAAGGGTGGTTCCTTCCGCAGCATTCTGAGGTCTTCTGTCATAACTTACACATCCTGATGGTTATTGCCCATTCAAACATCTGTCTTCCTCATGTTTCTTTTTTAAAAATATTTTATTTATTCATTTTCAAGCAGAGAGAGAGAGTGAGAGAGAGAGAGCGCACCAGGGCCACCACCTTGTGGGTCTGGCTTATGTGGGTCCTGGGGAATTGAACCCGGGGCCTTAGGCACTGGAGGCAAGTGCCTTAACCACTGAGTCATCTCTCCAGCCCCCTCATGTTTCTTAAACACACAGTCAATTCCTAATGGCTGACCCATCATTACTTCGAGCAGATAACAAGGTGCCCTGCATTGACTGACGTCATCAGCACGACAATAATGCAAGTCATTGCTTACGCCAGTCGATGTTCACTGACTTCTCACTACGTACCAAGCATTATACTAAGTATGCTGCAGATATTAAATTACAGTTACAGGATGCTGGCTAAGAGGATGAAAGCTGTATTTTGAATCTCTATTCTATTGCTTCCCCACCTAAATGACCTTGGTAAATTACTTAAGCTTTATGTGACTTGTTTTGTTTTCCTGGGTTTTTTTTTTTCATCTGCAAACCAGGGAGGAAGTGATTGCTGCTGGTCTCACTGAGTGGTGAGGATGAAATGAGTTCACAGAGGAGAAGTTCCTCAGAAAGGCAATAAAACTGTCAGTGATAATTATGATTGCCTAGCACAATACCCTTGACAGCCAGGTGCTTCAGGCATCCCATTTTACAGACAAAGGAAGGAAGGTATCACAAGTTCAGCTAACATATCAATGCCCACACCCTTCCTAAGAGGTCGTAGCAGTCTCCTCATTGCTGGAACAAAACACCCCACCGAACTAGCATACTGAAGGAAACAGTTTATTTTAGCTTACGATCTGCAGGGGAAAATTCATCATGGCAGAGGAAAGCACGGCAGAGCAGAGGCTAAGGAGCACATCTTGCCACAGCAACTGGGAGATCACAGCAAGAGAGCTGGCTAGCACTGGCAAAGCTGAGTTCATAAACCTCAAGGTCTACCCCAGAGACACACCTCCTTCAGCTAGGCTCCACCTCCCAAAGGCTCTACCAGCTGGGAATCAAGTGCTTAATCTCAAATCCACGAAGCTCCAGGGGGGACATTTCACATTCAAATCACCACAGAGATTGAGCAAGAATTCACACCCAAGCATCTAACTCCAAACATGTGTTATACCTACATTTTGGAGAGGTTGATATTAAGAACTGCACAACCTCTGAAAGTTCTAGACTTGGTCAGGTCAGAGTCCCAGGCACAGGTATTCTAGATTAGGTTATCAGCCCCCCTCCCTCCATGCCCCAGAGAACAGTGAGGAAGGACTAAGGCTACTGGTGAATAAGGAAGATGCTTTATGACTTCAGTGAGAGTTACCAGAAAATTGAAGACAACCCAGGACAATGGTAAACAAAGGTAAAAGAAGGGGCAAGAATTAACAATCTTTTGTGTATAATTTTGCCAAAGTGTGGTGATCCTTGACAGACCGGCTCAGAACCCGCAGGTTAAGTTGGGCTCTGCTTAACTTGGAGCACATGTGGCCATACCTTTGGGGTCCCCTTCATAGACACTCTAAATCCAGATTTCTTGCAACTACACCTGCCCTGTTCTTTAGGGACAGGTGGACACTGGGGATTTCCTGACTTAGCCTAGTCAATGAATTCCTCATTTCCTTCATCCGGGTGCCTCTGTATGACACAAAGTCTTCACTTATCTTAGCAGGTCATTAGGGGCTTCAGGACTCCTTGCACAGTGACAAAATGCTTTCAGGACACGTAAGAATCACACATTACTGAAAGTGATGGGGCAGTGGTGTTGTCCAGCCCTGAGTGGAAGCCCAATTTCACCACCTCCTCACTTCCAGGACGTAGACAAGTCATCTCGTTAGTTAATGGATCTGGGCTTTGGGGTTCTGACCGCTACCATGGAATCCAAAGTGTACTTATGCAGGAGCATTAGGAAATGAATGGATGGTGGATCTAAAACATTTGGCCCAGTGTCTACGACCTGAGAAGTCATATGGTTTAGGAGCTGTTATTTTTGTCCCAGTGATTTCGTCATACAAAGATTCAGTCCCCAAAGAGTATAGACTTCCCCAGTGTAACACGCAGGCCAGTGGAATTCCACACAACCTTTTAACTACAATTTCTAGAAACTATGGCCCAAGAAGCCCCAGCCCGACCTCCCCCATGCCTATTTGCGTGGGCTGCAGATGGCGGCGCAGAAGATGACATCCTGGCACAGGGGAACTTTTGAAAGTCCTGACAGTTCCTGCAAGAAGAAAGGCTCAGAATGACGGCTTCTGACGCGCCGCTCCAGGCCTCCTCCAATCGCTCATGTATTTGGACATCACTCAGGCCCATCAGATCCCCAGTCGGCTGTCGGCTGACTGACAACAGAAAGAGACATTTAGAGGTGTGAGTGAAATGACAGGGCTGTCATGACTGCCTCTGAAATGACTCTTTTCTTAAGAAAGGAAAGATAGCAGTTAAAAAAAAAAACCCTCAGACAGCTGCAATACCCTGTCACAGTTGCTGCAATAGGATTGTGTTTTGTTTTCAAAAAAATAAAAATAAAGAATGCAATGGATGAATTTAAGCCATGAAAAGGGGCCAAGTAGTCACTCCACATTTCACTATCAGTCATTGGGACAAAGAATTAAGGTAGAATTGGAGGACAAGTTCCATTTTGTGGACCCAACAGAGGAAAACGTCATCTAGATATTTTTGGGGGGGAGAAAGAAAAAGTTCTTCAAATACTTTAAAAACTATTTGTTAAAAAATAATAATCTTGTCTCGTCATGGTGCACACCTTTAATCCCAGCTCTCAGAAGGCAGAGGTAGGAGGATTACTGTGAGTTCAAAGCCAGCCTGGGACTATAGAGGGAGTTCCAGGTCAGCCTTGGGCAAGAATGAGACCCTACTTCAAAAACAAAATAATAATCTCGAGCTTGGGGAGACAGCCCAGTTGGTAAAGTATCTGCCTTGCAAACATGAGGACCTGGGTTCAATTCCCAAAGGCCACGTTCAGAAAGAAGCAAAAAGGCAGGTGTGGTAGCAGAGGATTTAATCCCAGCCCTAGGAGGTTGGAGACAGGCTGATCGCTGGGACTCACAGGCCAGCCAGTCAAGCCTAATGGGCGCATCCCAGGGTCATAAGAGAGATCCTGTCAGAAAAAAAAAAATTGAACAGTGCCTAAGGAATGTCACCAAGGTGATCCTCTGGCCTCCCCATGCACACTTGTGCACACATGTAGATGTATATACATGAATACACATGTGTGTGACACCTACAAATCAAAACAAAGTCCTTTTGTTTGTTAGGACCAACTCATGACGTCTTATTGGAGTTCTAGCCTCAGAGGCTGGCACTGGGCTACTAGGATCCTGACCTAGGGAAGCCCCGGGTTTGTCAGACATTCAGTAGACAGCCAGGCAATACGCCCAAGATCCAGTTCTCGCTCCCTGACCAGTCAATATGCCCTGCAGTGTGAGTAGTTTAAAATATCTTGTTTCATGGCTTGATATCCAAAATCCCAAAAACTGACCATCTGGAAGGTTCTGGAAAAACAAAGCTGTCTCCAGGCTGAACCACTCAGGTGAGCTCTACCTCCGGGGAAGATGTCTGAAAGCTGCCCTTTAAGCACAGAGATGTAGGTGACCAAGGAGATCACATTTCAAAGGCCCTGTTTTCTTTGAGCCCTAACTGTACAACATCCATGAGAAGAAACAGATTCCGGACTCACTCCGCAGGTCAAGCACAACTCAGAGAGGAATGCCTTTACTAAGATACTGCTTTGGAAAACCCAATAATTCCAAATAGCAGCCAAAAGAACAGCTCCTAAGAGATGAGAGGAAATTACACTTCAAGTAGTTTTCCAAGAGTGCAGGACTGCTGAGCAGAATGCCTGCTTCTAAAACGTTCTTGGATAAAGGCAGGCCTGGTCCGCATTGCTGATTGATGTACCACTTGGGTTAGAAGTACACACGGCATGAAATACCATTTCCAGAGAGGAAGAGGAAGTTCCTGATGAGCCTGGTGAAAACGTGATAAAAGCTTCACTCAAGCCTTCCACTTTTGCACCGGATTGTGGATTGTGGGAAAATGTCATTGAAACAACCCAACTGAGTCCATTAGCCAGCCAGCAGAGTGTAGCATAAACCCTTCCTTCACACCTTGGCGGAGAAGAGGCCCCATAATCACCCTGATTCCCTGCTGGGAGAAGGGAGGAAGCCAGGCAGCAGATGGGGAGGCTGTGTAAAGCTACCTCAAGAATGAGACTAAGGGAAAAGAGAAACATGGCGATGTGACTTTCTTTTCCTTGACATCACTGTCTCTGCTGAGCAGAGTTCATGACAGTGAGATCGTGGGGGAGAGGCTCTGCACATCCCAGAAGACCAGGAATCTACGAGGCTGTGACAGGAAGGAGGAGGCAGGGATAACCCTTCAAGGCCATGGCTCTGCCTCTCAAAGGTTCCACAGCCTCCTGAAAGAGTTCCACCACCTGGGAGCAAGGATTCAAACCCTGAGTCCCTGGAGGACAGTTAAGATTCAGACAATAATGCGGAGGAATCAAACACTGGGCCCTGGTTTTACTGTTTCTTTGGGTGCCTCACTTACTCCCATGGGTCTTCCCATCCTTAGCTCTAGCTCCTGCACAGTAACTACAGTCCTCCTTACCTTCCCAACTTATTTAGAATATCCAAAATAGCAATAGCTATGGAGGTGGTCTGGTTACATATCGATTGTCCCCTCTGAAAGTCCTGTCAGAGTTGGGCGGCCACTGTGGTGTTATTAGGGGGTGGGGTCCTTGTGAAGTGATGGGACCTTTCTCACAGGAATGAGTTATTGGGAGAACGGATGGTTACAAAGCTCATTTAGCCTTTGTCTCTCCCTTTGTATGTACCCACTGCCCTCCTGATTTCTTCCATGACTGGTGCCCTCATCAGAGGCTGGCACCATGCTCTCAAGGCTACCTCGCTTACAGAACTGAGAGCCAAAGTTGGCTTCTTTCCTTTATAAATTACCAAGTCACTGGTATTTTCCTAAAGCAACAGAAAATGGACTTTGACAAAACTCCTTTGAGATTTCAAAACACAGAGCACAAATAAGGCATCATAACTCCTTTAGATAAAGAAGCTAAAGTCAAGTGGGTCTTCTGGTCACTCCTCCGGAGCTGTGGTGAGGACGGCTTCTTCTCCGTGCCCTCCTCTTTCGAGCACTTCTGTGCTCACGATCGATCGGATCACCATGCTTCCTAAGGCCACAAGGCAAAGGAAAAGGAAAGCGGAGTAACACAGCCCCAACCAGGCTTCATAAAATGCACAGACTGTCTCAGGGGAGATGGCTCAGTGGGTAAGGGTACTCACTGACTGTGTGAAGACCTAAGTTCCATCACTGGCACCCAAGTCAAAAGCTGGGCACAGTCACACACACACACCTGTAACCCCAGTCCTGAGGAGGGGACAGAGACAGGAGAATTGAGGCTCACTGGCCAGCCAATCTAGCTGAAAAACAGGGAGCTTCAGGTTCAGGGAGAGACTCTAAGAGAAAAGAGACAGAAGAGAGAGAGAGCAAGGCATCCAATGACCTCCGCTGGCCTCTATACATGTATATACATGCATATGCATCTTACACACATGTGCAGACACCACACCAAAATACTATACCACATACCATACCAAAAATTAAAGATGAACAAAAATTTTAAAATGTACAGGCTAGAAAGTGCCATGAGAAATGTTCCAACTAAAAGAATCAAAGTACCTGCTAGACAAGGGCATCCATGGAGGTGGCTTACAAAACTTTTTAAAAAATATTTTTATTTATTTATTTGAAAGAGAGAAACAGGCAGATAGCGAGAATGAGTAGGAACACTCCAGAGTTTTCTGCCACTGCAATCGAAGTCCAGATGCACATGTCACTTTGTACACGTGGCTTTATGTGGGTACTAAGGGATCGAATCTGGGCTATTAGGCTTTGCAAGCAAGTGTCTTTAATAGCTGAGTCATGTCGCCAGTCCACTTTCAAAACTTAGCTTTCTGGAAAGGATTTCATCTGGGAAGAGACAACAGAATAAGACAGTGCTGGGGATAAAGACCTCAGAGGAGTCTTCCCAGCTTCCCTTCCCCTGTGAACTGCCACCAAGGAAAGATATGAAAACTCATGGTGTTTGGTTCATCTCTTAGTTTTCCAAGTGAGGAGCCTACAAAAAGAGAAACAGGCTTGAGGTCCCAAG